>CAUYON010024352.1:0-14896 GCA_963573935.1 Arctocebus calabarensis | reverse complement strand
CAGTTTATTAAGCATTTACATCTAGCAAGCACATGGCCCCAAATATTGAAACGCTGCTCTGTAACTGATAAATCAACCTTCACATTTCATGAAGCAATTTCATCAAACTGTTAAATGCTGATTTCACACTTAGTCAAGGTCTTTTTTTTCATTGTGGTAAAATATGTACATAATATCAATCGTGTTAACTATTTATTTGTAAGTGTACAATTCCATGACATCAGATGCATTCGCAGTGTGTCCAAACCTCATCACAAGCTGTACCCTAAATTTTTCATCACCCGACATAAACTCCAGGCCAATTAAACACCAACTCCCCCAGGCTTGGCTCCTATGGCTCAACGGGCTAAGGCACCAGCCATGTACACCTGAGCTGGTGGTTTCGAATCCAGCCCAGGCCCGCCAAACAACAATGACGGCTGCAACCAAAAAAATGGCAGGCATTGTGGCGGGCACCTGTAGTCCCAGCTGCTTGGGAGGCAGAGGCAGGAGACTCACTTGAGCCCAGAAATTGGAGGCTGCTGTGAGCTGTGATGCCACGGCACTCTACCCAGGGTGACAGCTTGAGGCTATGTCTTGAAAAAAACAAAACAACAACAAAAAAAACACTGACTCCCAGGGTCCCTCCCCCAACCCTTCATTTCCACTATTTGCTATGAATTTGCCTGTTCCAGGTGTCTCGATGAATTGCAGTCACACAATATTTGTCCTTCTCTGTCTGCCTTACTGAGATGTGGCTTTTTAATGATCTTGGTCCAGTGAGCAGAATGTCAAATTAACCACAAAGGGCCACATCACTGGGTCCCACAGCTGAAGCCCTGCTGAACAGACAGACTGGTGACCCAAACCTGGGTTCACTCCCATCCTGCCCAGATAGGGCCAGGGCCCGAGGCCTGTTTCCATGAGTGACAGAGTCCCTGGGCCAGGCCCATCTCCTGCTGAGAATCCCTCCAGCCCTGCTCTGGCCCCAGCCCACATTCCTGCCTTTTTGGCTAATTCCACTTGATTGGGTTCCAGAGAGGTCCGGAAGCCACCCCTGGGGATGGCAGAGACCCCTGATGTCCTTGGAAGGATTAGCTCAGCGACCCACTGACTCATTGCAATTAAGAGATTTGCCCAGACTGTGAGCTCTCCCTCCCTGAGTGAACCCTGAAGTCAGCTGAGGGCACCGCTGGCTGCAGACTCAGATGGATTTGGCTTTGTCCTGGGGTCTGGCTTGTTCCAAGGACAAGGGCCCAGGCTAGTGGTCCTGTCTCCTTGTTTCTTGTGGTTTCTTTTTCTCCTCTCTGTCCTGGTTAACATCAGTGTGAAAGACCCCTTTAGTTTTCCATTGCCTTTTAACTTGTCAGTATAATAAGAGGCCCACCTTCCTCTCCCTTAAAGGGTGCCGTTCCCATAAGCTTGTTCCCGACAGGGTGGTCCAGGTTGCAGTGAGTGAGAGATGGAAATACTTAATTTACATCAGGCGTTTTCAGCCTACTTTCTTTTTTTGAGACAGGGTCTCACTCTGTCACCCAGGCTGCAGTGCTGTGGTGTGATCATCGCTCACTGTGGCCTCCAACTCCTTGGCTCAAGTAGCTGGGACTACAGGCACACTCCACCACATCTGGCCAATTCTTTTATTTTTCTAGAAATGAGGTCTTGCTATGTTGCTCAGGCCAGCTTAAACTCTTGGGCTCAACTGATCCACTAGCCTTCCAAAGTGCTGGGATTACTGGCGTGAGCTACCTCCTTCAGCCTCAGCCTCAGCCTACATTTTAAATTGTGTTTTAAGTGAGATTAAATTCAAATATTATAAAATTCACCATTTTCAAGAGAACACGTTAATGGCATTTAGACATTCACAATATTGTGGCACAATCATCTCTATCTAGTTCCAGAAAATTTTCACCACCTAAGCAACCCATTTTATAGTTTTTTTTTTGTTTTTAAGGGTGTTTTTTATTAAGAAATAGTTTATCTAAAATAAAATGCATAGGCTCGGCGCCTGTGGCTCAGTGGGCTAAGGCGCCAGCCATTTACATCTGAGCTAGCGGGTTCGAATCCAGCCCAGACCCGCCAAACAACAATGACGGCTGCAACCTAAAAAAAAAAATGGCCGGGCGTTGTGGCGGGTGCCTGTGGTCCCAGCTACTTGGGAGGCAGAGGCAGGAGACTGGCTTGAGCCCAGGAATTGGAGGTTGCTGTGAGCTGTTGTTGGACCCCAAATTGGGTTCCAACTAGGGTGGGCACCCCCAAGAAAACAGTCACCAACTCCCAAGTCGATGCAAAAGCAAGAGGCAGTTTATTGCTGACTCGTCAGGGTCCCTCAGCCGCTCGGGGGGAAGGACCCCGTTTGGCTGTTACAGGCTGGTTTTAAACCCGAAAACCACAAGGGGAGGGGAAGGGTGGGGTGAGTGGTGTGTTGCTCGTGGATTGGCTGGTTTGAAAATCTGGCGGTCAGCCGATTGCGCAGGCGCAGGAATGGGGACCGCGGGGTGGGGGTTGGAACGGGACTGGGGCTTGGGTAACCAGGATAAGGTGGGTGTGGGCTTGACCCACGTATGGGGAATCAGGATACGGTTGGGCTGGTTTGGTAACTTCAGGGTGGGGGTGCCCGGAGCGCTCTCGGAAAGTCCCTGCTCACCGATTTCTGGGAGACTGGGGTTTTCACTGTGATGCCACAGCACTCTATCCAGGGTGACAGTTTGAGGCTCTGTCTCAAATAAAAAAAATTAAAATTAAATGCATAAGTTTTAGTGTACAGTTCACCAAAATTTGAAAATGTATGCACCCATGGGACAACTCCTCCCCTAATTAAGATCTGGAACATTTGCATCATTCTAGAAAGTTCCCTCATGTTCTTCCCAGCCAGTATGCACCCTCCACACAGAGGCAACTTACATTCTGATTTGTGGCATTATAAATTAGTTTTACCCATTCTAGAAATTCATTGACAAGGAACTATACACATAACACCAAACAGCCTGGTTTTAACTTTTCTGGTTATTTCCATGAGCTTCTGGCTTTACTCAAAATGCTGTCATTCCTAGGATTCAGTGAGTCTTTCTCAAGGCTCTTTTAGTTGCCTGCACTCTAAATCTAGCTGAACCTACCTTGTGAGACAATCTCATTTTGTATGAGCTGGGGATTTAGCAGAAATTCATTCTGTTTGCTTTAGGAGTTATAGTAATTTGTGAAAAGGAAAGAAAGCAATTGATTTTATGATAATCTAGCTGTTATTTCCCCTAGAAAAATAGCTAAAATGTCCCTCTTTTTTTCTTTCCTTTTCTTTTTTTTTTAAGGAACAGGGTCTCATTCTGTCACCTAGGCTATTGTGACCATAGCTCATTGCATCCTCAAACTCCTGGGCTCAAGTAGTCCTCATACCTCAGCCTGTGTGTGGGTGTGAGCTATCATGCCCAGCCCTTTTTTTCTGTATTTTTAAATAGAGGAAAGACATCTCTTGCTCATGCTGTATACCACATTCCACATTCCATGTGTAGTGGGTTTGAATTGTGGCCCACCCAAAGCATACATGTCCATGGTCCGACCCTTGGTATCTGTGGCCTTGACCTTCTTTGAAAATAGGGTCATTGAAGCTATAATTAAGTGATGGGCATCAAGATGAGATCATCCTGGCTTACCCAGATGTGCCTTAAATCCAATGACAAGTTTCCTTACAAGAGACAGAAGAGGGGAAGTTCATTTTAAGACAGAGGCAGAATTTACAGTGATGCGGCCACAAGCCAAGGAACACCTGGAGCCACTAGAAGGTAGAAAAGGCAGGAAGGAGCCTCCCCTAGAGCCTCGGGAACCCTGCTGACTTCTGACTGCAGAACTGAGAGACTAAACCCCTATTGTTTTATGCCACACAGTCTATGGCACTCTGTTATGGCCACTGTGGGTAAAAGCCAACTACACTGGAAGTGGCTTGTGCACCACCCCGTTGGAGGTGTGACCCCCAACTAATGATGGAGCTCCGAGTCCAGGCTCTGCGCACAGAAGTGAGGAGTAGTAGGTTCCTCCCACTTCCTCCCACTTCCTGTGCTGAGATTGGCCCCTTTGGTTAACCTGGGCATTTTTTTGTTTTGTTTTGCTTTGTTTTTTTGAGACAGAGCCTCAAGCTGTCATCCTGGGTAGAGTGTCGTGGCATTACAGCTCACAGCAACCTCCAATTCCTGGGCTCAAGTGAGTCTCCTGCCTCTGCCTCCCAAGTAGCTGGGACTATAGGCGCCTGCCACAACGCCCGGCTATTTTTGTTTGGGTTGCAGCCATCATTGTTGGTTGGCGGGCCTGGGCTGGATTTGAACCTGCCAGTTCAGGTTTACATGGCTGGCGCCTTAGCCCGCTGAGCCACAGGCGCCGAGCCTAACCTGGGCATTTTTAACCAGGCTGCATCACCAAGTGAATTCTAACACCACACTCAGGTT
Organism: Arctocebus calabarensis; assembly: GCA_963573935.1. Classification (NCBI taxonomy): domain Eukaryota; kingdom Metazoa; phylum Chordata; class Mammalia; order Primates; family Lorisidae; genus Arctocebus; species Arctocebus calabarensis. The sequence goes on along the minus strand of CAUYON010024352.1, from coordinate 10,484 downwards.
ATGAAGACATGCTGGCTACTTTGTCTGTTTTTCTCATCCCTGAGATCTAACTAAAACATATGTCCAGATGAAATGTTTCTTCCACCTACACATTTTCTATCAGCTCTAGGTCTCTATGAAGTATTTTATTGCTTTAGGCAATATTTTTGCCTTTTTACTTTTTCTAGAACATAAAATACGCTTGTCGCCAAAAGCAGTGTGTTTGATAAAAAGAGAGAATGCCTCCCTGGTGTCTCTACAACAGTTTGGTGTGAATCCTTCCTGATTTGTGTATATGCCTTTCCACACACACCCAGAGAATTGTCATTCATTCAGCCTAAAGATACTTATTGGTGCTTTACCATGTACAAAGAAAGATTAGAAAGATCCCTGCCCTGGTGGCATTAATCTAGTGCTGTGGTCCCCACCCTCTGGACTATAGACCATGGCCTATTAGAAACAGCCAGGGTGGTGCCTGTGGCTCAAAGGAGTAGGGCGCCAGCCCCACATGCCGGAGGTGGTGAGTTCAAACCCAGCCCTGGCCAAAAACTGCAAAAAAAAGAAAGAAAGAAAGAAACAGAGCCACTCAGCAGGAAATGAGCAGCAGTTGAGGGAAAGAACTTCATCTTTATTAATAGCCACAACCCGTCACGCACATTACCTCCTGAGCGCCACCTCCTGTCAGATCAGTGGCAACTTTAGATTCATAGAAGCAGGAATCCTACTGTAAACTGGGAGTGCAAGGGGTCTCGATTGTGCACTAATGCCTGATGGTCTCAGGTGGAGGTATAACGTGCTTGAATCATCCTGAAATCATCCCTTCCCTACCCCTGGTCCAATGAAAAACTGTCTTCCATGGCACGAGTTCCCGGTGCCGAAAATATTGGGGACCACTGCTCTACTGAGGGGAGTTAGACAATAGATAATAAACATAATAAATAAGTTATATAGTAGATTAGAAGGTAATAAGTCCTACAAAAAAGGAAAAAATAAGAGAAGGCTAGGAGGATGAGGAGAATGAGGGGTTAGGGCAGGGATTGTAGATTTAAATATGTTCTACTGAGAAGGCAATGTCATGGTGGTATCCAGGACAGAGAGAAGAGCCAGTGAAAAGTCCCTGAGGCAAGAGTACCTGGGGAGACAGGAGCCTTTAGGGGAGTTGGAGCAGGGGAATAAATCCTCTGTCTTTTGTTTGCTAAGGCAGGGGCTGAACAGGGTTATGGGGGCCACAACATCCAGCCAGGCAATGATGGGGCTCACCTGGGCAGCACAGTGGAGTTGAGGAGAATTGATCAAATCCTGGAAGCTCCTAAAAGATAAAGGCAACATGACCACACTTCAGATGTAGCAGGGACCTTCAGCATTAGCACAAACCCACGGCTTACGCCTAGTTTTAAAATTTCCATGCAATGGAATTATCATCTACAAATGGCATGGTCTTACCAGGAATCAGCAAACTATAGCCTGAGTCTCTCTCACTATGTTGCCTGGATTAGAGTGCAGTGGTGTTATCATAACTCACTGGAATTTCAACCTGCTAGGCTTGAGCAATCAATCCTCCTGCCTCAGCCTCCAGAGTAGCTGGGACTATAGATCACACCACCATGCCCAACGAATTTTTCTTTTTTTTTGTAGAAACGGAGTCTCTTTATGTCGCTCAGGTTTGTCTTGAACTCCTGGGCTCAAGTGACCCTTCTGCCTCAGCCTGCCAAAGTGCTGGAATTGTAGACATGAGCCACCATGCTCAGCCTGTTTTTGTAAATAAAGTTTTATTGCCACAGGGCCATGTTCAGTCACTTACATATTACCTGTGGCTGCTTTTACATTACCACAGCAGAGTTGAATCACTGTGAATGTCCTATATTAAGCCTCCTTCTGCTAAAGGGCCTCAGTGGTTTCTGTTTCCTGCCTTGATCCCTGGCTGATACACTTCTCTATGATACATAATAAATCGATACATCCAATTATAGCCTTATCAAAGGATGAGTGTGGTAGGACGAATAATGTCCCCCTAAAGATATCTATGCTCTAATCTTTGGAACCCGTGAATGTTACCTTACATGGCAAAAGGGACTTCACAGATATGATTACATTAAGAATAATGAGGAGACTATTCTGGATTATTGGATGAGTCCTAAATATAATCACAAGGGTCCTTATAAAAGGGAAACAGAGAAATTTGACAAACAAGTAAATGTGATGACAGAAGTAAGAGGGTTGCAACATGAAGAGGTCATGAACAAAGGAATGCAGGTGTCATACAGACACTTGGAAAGGCAAGGATACAGATGCAGGGGTGTCCACCCTGTAGCCCCCTGGGCTGCATGCAAATTATTTGAGGACTATTTTGCTTATCTGTGGCATCAGATATCTCAAAAAGTATGTACGGGTCTTTTTATTTTGTTCATCAGCTTTTGTCAGGGTTTGTGTATTTACTGTGTGGCCAAGGCAGCTCTTTTTTTTTGAGACAGGGTCTCACACAGCAACTTCAAACTCTTGGGCTCAAGTGATCATCATGCCTCAGCTTCTCGAATAGCTGGGACTACAGGTATGTGCCACAATGCCTAATCAGTTTTTCTAATTTTTTCTTTTCTTTTTTTTTTAGTGGTAACAGAGTCTCTTTCTTGCTCAGACTTGTCTCCAGCACCTGAGCTCAGGGAATCCACTGGTCTCAGCCTCTCAGAGGGTGAGGATTATAGGTGTGATCCACCACGCTGGGCTTTAAACAACTCTTACTCTTCCAATGTGTGGCAGAAAAGAGAAAAGGTTGGAGGCCCCTGAAGGAAGCAGGCCTGCTGACACCTTGATGTTAGCCCAGTGACACAGACTTTGGACTTCTGGACCCCAGAACTGTGACAGATAGAATTTTGTGATAATAGCTGATGATAATTTTTTTTACCACAGCAGTTGGAAAGGAGCATGGCTCTCCTTTGCTCTTTGTGCCGGCCTGCTGTCTCGTGGTACTACGGTACTGTGATGGACTTAGCCATCCGTGCTCCTGCTGCACTTCAAGTTGTCCCAAGGTTGCCTTGTGTGACTGTTAAAAGCATTCCGTCACAGCATGGCATGAGAGTGTTCATTAACTGCATTTGTCTCTTTATGATTGATTAAAAATGACTCATGTGTGTTCCCGCTGAAAAGGAGCCCGGGGGATTATCTGAATGGCCTCATAACTCCACCCCACAAGCACAGCAAGGCAGCTGTGGCCAAGTCACAGCCAGAGCCCCCTCCTCCTCTACACCATGTTTCCTCGATGACCAAGCCTGGGATCGTTCCCAAAAAGGGTCCGGGAAGCAGCTCACTTAGCAGATGTTTGGTGATTTCAGAAAACAAAAGGGTTGGTAGGTCACGTCCATCAGCTCCCTGAAGAGTCCCCTAGGACCATGCCTGCTGTGTTGCCTGGCCCAGCCAACATCATGACGACATGGGCTTTCCATCTTCATCGTCCTTTTAATCACTTCCGCAGCAGGTTAGCTCAACATACGAACCACACAAATATTTTCCTGTTAGCATCAAATTTTCCCCCTGGGGAACTGGAAGCCCAGTTGTGGTCTCTCTGCCTCTGGCCTCGGGTCCAGAGCTGACCTTGGATGTAAGCAGTTGCATCAGCCTCAGCTACAGTGAGAGGCCTCGGGGACAGGAGGCTGTTAGGATCGTCACCCTAACAAGGCAGAATTATGGACTTCCGGGGGGGTTGGGCACTTGCTGAGCCAAAGGGCACTTGCAATTATGAAGCCAAATCAGATGGACTCCTGCCTGCAATCCTAGCATTTTGGGAGGATCACTTGTGGCCAGGAGTTTGAGACCAGCTGGTACAACATAGTGAGACTCTATCTTGCAGAAAAACACTTTTTTTTTTTTTTTTTAAGATACAGTCTCATTCTGTCACCCTGGGGTAGAGTGCTATACCGTCATAGCTCACAGCAACCTCAAACTCTTGGGCTCAACCAAACTTCTTTTCTCAGCCTCTTGAGTAGCTGGAACTACAGGTGCCCACCACAACGCCCAGCTAGTTTTTCTACTTTTGGTAGAGATGGGGTCTTACTCTTGCTCAGGCTGGTCTGGAATTCCTGAGCTCAGGCGATTCATCTGCCTCAGCCTCCTAGAGTGCTAGGATTATAGGCATAAGCCACTGCGCTGGGCCAAACCAATTTTTTAATTAGCCAGGTATGGTGGTGTGTACCTGTTAGTGCCAGTTACTTGGGAAGTTGAGGCAGGAGGACTGCTTGAGTCTATGACTTCAAAGTTGCACTGCACTCCAGTCTGGGTGACAGAGGGAGAGAGAGAGAGACCCCCATCTCTTAAAAAAAAAAAGAGGAATTATGGAGACATTCGAAACAAAATGATTTGTAAAATAACATGGTTATTGTGAAATAACATGGTTATCGCTAATGATCTAATTGCTATAGGGAGACACAAGAGTGAGATGTTAATGGAGACGGGACTGGGGAAGGAAGGCTACATTCTTCATCTCAATGCTTAGAGCATTCTGGTTTTCACCAGCAGGATCTTTTTCATAATCCTTCCTTTGCCCCACTGGATGGTAGCTTCAGGTAGCTGAAGACCCTCTTTCCAACTTAGGTCATGTTCACTGATTCTGGGTTTGGGATAGAGGAATAGGACCTGGCCATACAGAGCTGTCCAGAAGGTATCTGGCCACTATTAATATTTTTCATAGTACATGGTTGGATACTTTCCAGACAGTCATTTTTTTTTTTTTTTTTTGAGACAGAGCCTCAAGCTATCACCCTGGATAGAGTGCCGTGGCCTCACAGCTCACAGCAACCTCCAATTCCTGGGCTCAAGCGAGTCTCCTGCCTCCACCTCCCAAGTGGCTGAGACTACAGGTGCCCGCCACAACACCTGACCATTTTTTTTTTTTTTTTTTTGGTTGCAGCCGTCATTGTTGTTTGGCGGGCCCGAGCTGGGTTGGAACCCGCCAGCTCAGGTGTACGTGGCTGGCACCTTAGCCCGTTGAGCCACAGGCGCCAAGCTTCCAGACAGTCATTTTTATGGGACAAAATTCAACTCACTAAGAGGCCAAGTTCTCTGCCCTTAGCTGCCACCACCCTGCAGAACCCCCCAAGTTACAGGAGAGGCCTGCCAGTTGTTTCTCATCCCACCGGGAAGGAATTGGCCCCAAGGCCAGTCGGGCAGGACAAGAGTCTATGAACCATGCTCAAGAGAATATCACCCTTAGAACTGGCAAAACTGGGTTCCGATCCTGGCTCTGTCACCAGGAGGCAAGTGTCTCTGGCCAAGTCTCCTCATCCTTGCCTGTGGTGGCTATGAGAAAAGAAGAAAAAATGCCCCAACATGATTCATGCTAGTAAGTGGTCCTTACTCTGTTATTATGATCAATACTGACAGTGTTGCCCACATCAGAGAATCTGGGCCCTTTTCTGGGGTCGGCAGGGCCATTGTTTCATCTGCCCTCACTCCACAACCATGTATGATAAGCAGTGAAAAATGAACCTCATAAACACACTGCCGATAGGTGATATGTAAGCCAAGCCCATGGACAAGGTCCTCAAGGACTGAGACACGGGCCCATTCGGATTTTATTTAATTAATTAATTAATTAATTTTGAGCTAGAGTCTCACTCTGTCATTTTGGGTAGAGTGCCATGGCGTCATGGCTCAAAGCAGCCTCAGATTCCTGGGCTAAAGAAATCCTTCTGCCTCAGTCTCCCAAGTAGCTGGGACTACAGGTGCCCACCCAGCGAGTTTTTCTATTTTTAGTAGAGACAGGGTCTTGCTCTTGCTCAGGTTGGTCTCGAATGCCTGAGCTCAAAGTAATCCACCTGCCTTATCGTCCCAGAGTGTTAGGATTACACAGGCATGAGCCACCACATCTGGCCTTTATTTTATTTAAAAATATTTTTTTAGAGATGCGATCTACCCTCTGTCATCCCAGGCTGGAATGCAGTGCCACAATCATAGCTCACTGCAGCGTCAAGCTCCTCATCTCAAGTGATCCTCCCACCTCAGCTTCCCCTGTAGCTGGGACTACAGGCATACATCACCATACCTGGCTAATTTAAAATTTTTTTGCAGAGATAGGATCTTACTATATTGCCCAGGCAGGCCTCAAGTAATCCTCCTGCCTTGGCCCCTTAAGCTACTGGGATTGCAGGTATGCGCCACCATACCCACCCAGCCTCAATTTTAAAAGTCAGAGAAGAATTGAAGAGGCAGCAACAGAGACCAAAGAGCAACTCTGGTAATATGGGAGAAAATGTAAGAGAGTATTCAGGCCTGGCAGTCAATTGATGGAAGCAGATCAAGGAAAAAGAGAATTGTGTGTTCAATGCTTCTGATAAATCAATGCATGCAAATGGGCCATTCAATTTAGGAACTTGTCTATCATTGATGGCCTTGATGAAATCAGTCAGACGCAGAGGAGGGCTGGGAGACAAAAGCCTGATCAGAAAGGCCTTAAATAAAAGAGAAATTGGAGACATCAGGTCCATTACCAGAAAACTAAGATAGATCCATGAAAAACCAAACCAAACCAAAAAGCACTACCTTGGTTGGGCACAGTGACGCATGCCTATAATTTCAGCACTTTGTGAGTCCAAGCTACTTCAGAAGCTGAGAGAGGAGACTCACTTGAGCTCTTGGGTGTTCGAGGCTGGAGCCCAGGAATTTGAGGCTGCAGTGAGCTATGATCATGTCACTGAAGTCCAGCCTGGGCAACGCAGTGAGACCCTGTCTCAAAACAAAACAACACAACACAACGCCATGCTGAGTGAGAGAAGCCAATCACAAAAGGTCACATATTGCATTATACCATTTATATGAAATGTCCAGAACAGGCGAATCCATAGGGACAGAAAGCAGATTAATGGTTGCCAGGGGTGAGGGAAGGGAAATGGGGGTGACTGCTAATGGGAATGGGTTTCCTTTTGGGATAAAGGAATGTTCTGGAACCAGACAGAGGGGATGGTTGCACAACTTTATGAATGTACTAAATGCCACCCAATTGCACATTTTAACATGGTTAAAATACTCATAATTTTTTTTTTCCTACACAGATAGAAAAAATAAAAAAACCCATCGCAGTCTTAAGGATCTGCCCTGGTGGGGAATCTTTGCTAGGACAAAATTTCCGTTCTTCAGGGGACAGGGCCCACCTCGGTAATTCCTTCTTCTCTTTTTAAGCATGAGCAGAACACCTTGGCATGTGAGTCATACTCTATTTAAAGGCTCCTTCCGTGCTCAAAGTGAACAAAAGTCACGTCTCCCTCTGTGTGATGCTCGTGTGATGACAGTTCCATTCTGGCCATCCCTGGGCGCCCAGTGGGGGTACATTGTCTCTCAGCAGTTCACACATAGAAGTACTCCTTGTTCCTAAGTTCACCCAAATGTGGGGTATTCCCCTTCTGAAAGCTCATTTGTCGGCATCCATTGGCATGATCCCCCAAGGGGGTGGCAGGGACCCCCATTACCATCACAGTGAATCACTACACAACATCTTCACAGCATTTTGCATCATCATGCCCATTGCACAGGTGTGATTGGGGTGGTGCCAGGACCCCCATCCGTGGGACCACACAGGGTCGGCCCCACATCTCTGGTTCAGTGTCAGCCCCCACCTTCTCTCTGGCCACTCACCTCCTGTCTGCCGGGAACAGCATCAGAGGGCTGTTCTAGCTCACATGTGAGCTGGCCACCAGCTCCACCTGTGCCCTAGGACCAGTCTTCTGGAGGGAGAGTGAGGAGTGACTGACAATGCGGATAGGGTCTCCCTTGGGGACAGGTGAGAATGTTCTAGAACTAGGTAATTGCACAACTCTGTAAATATACTAAAAAGCATTGAATTAGACACTGTTAATGGAGGAGGTTTATGGTATGTAAATTGTAGCTCAACAGAGGTATATTAAAAAAAGCAATAAAATTGTAAAACAAAAGAAAAGAGTGAGCAGGAAAGGCAGGGGGTGGGCACTCTGCCTGTATGAGCCAAAGCCCTTTGGAGCCATGGCAGGTGAGACGCCTATGGCTGAAAAGGTGGAAATGGACCAGACAGGGTGATCACAGGGGGTCGAAGGCCATGTTCCAGGGTCGGATGGCAGCCTAGGGAGCTGGGTTGGCAAGGGAGCCTCAGAGGGTTTGCACCAATAAATGATGAAATGGCTCCTCCTGTAAAATGTTCTCTCCAAGCCTCTTCCCACCCTGTTCCTGTGTCCTGCCTGGCCCCCGCATCCCCAAGCACTTTGTGGAGCAACAGCTGGATCGGGGCTCAGGACTGGCCTTACAATCCCAGGCTCTGGGCCACCCCTGCCACTAGGCCCTGTGAGTTGAGCCCTGCTGGCAAAGGTTCTAGAACTGATCTTCCAAAACGTCATGAAATACTGAGATTGGGCCAGCCTCAAGTGCTGGGTTCGCTGGCCTAGCAGGCGTTGTCCACAGATGCTTGGTGAGGGGTGGAAAAAAGGAAATATCTGTGTATCTCGCCTGCCGATTGCCCCTGTTCACTTCACTTGGGGTGGGGTGGGGGGGAATATCCCTGTCTGCCTTATCCAGAAGTTGCCTACACCTGCCTCCCTCCCCCAAAACTGGGCATGCTGCTGGCCAGGGACAAACATTCCAGACTTTGCTCCAGTAGACCTGGGCCTCCCATAGGGCTGGACAAACCCCCTTTCCAGTCCCTGGTATGTGCTGGGAGCTGCTGGCAGTCTGGTGGCTGTTCAGTTTCTTCCTGGCCCAGGTTGTGTCCAGAACATTCCTGGCACTGACCTGGCATCTTCCCCGGGGCCGACGCAGCTGGCAGAGCCGAGGTTGGCCAGGGCAGTCACTGTGGTGCTTTTATTCCTAGCCTGTTTGCCCAGGAAGCAGACCTGCCAAGGTGCCCACTGAATTGTCTCGCCCTCAGTTTGCTCATCTGGCTGCCATCAGAGGCTTTGTCCCTGCTCTAAGCTCATGACAGCCTCGAAGAAGAAATGGTCAGGGCTGGGACGCAGACTAAGGGACAGAGGTGCTGGGTGCCAGACCCTGGTGCCCAGAAGTGTCTAAGTTGCACTGAGGGCTCGGGTGCCGGTAAGAAGGGCTATAGTGGGCACCTCCACTCTCCTCCCAGAACAGACGCACACATACCCTGCACTGCTCCCTGCCTCCCGTCTGTGCTCCCCTGCAGCAACACAGTCCCCATTTGAAGTAGGCAGCTGTAGACAGCCACCAGGTGGGGTGAGGAGGGACACAGCCCACCAGGTGAGATGGGCAGGTGTGGATAGACCTCAGACGGGGAGGGTAGGTGTAGACTGCCCAGGTTAGGTGGATAGGGACACAGCCCCCCCAGGTGAGCTGGACAGATGCAGACAACCTCCAGGAAAATTGGACAGGAATAGACAGTCCCCAGGTGATGTGGACAGATATAGATCACCCCAGGGCAAGGTGGACAGGTACAGAGAGTCTCAGGTGAGGTGGAGAGTAGACAGAGACTTGGCTCCCCAGGTGAACTAGACAGGCCCTAGGTGAGAGGGGTGGCCATGCAGCCACCAGGTGAACTGGGTGGATGCAAATAGCACACATCACAAGAATTCATTGGGATGCACAGTCATCCACAAATATTATAGGGAACCAGAAAAATAGAAAGGAGATACCAGTTTTGTGATTCTGCCAAGAATGGAGGGCCTCATCCTCAACATAAAGAAAATCCTGATGGGGCTCATGCCTGTCATCCCAGCACTTTGGGAGGCTAAGGAGGGAGGATCACATGAGGCCAAGAGTTCAAGACCAGCCTGGGCAACATGGCAAGACTCTGTCTCAAAAAAAACAAAACAAAACAAAAGACAGATAATAGTAAGATGTAGTGAAATAGTGAAATAAAGAGGAAGTGATGCGTTTGGAGTGCTCTGTATCACCTTGTATGTCTTTTATAGCTAGATAGTCCAACTTGTTCTTATAGGTACCAATATATAAAGAAACATGTTGACAAACACATTTTTTTAGTTTAGATTCATATAGGAATTTCCTTGTTAAACTCCTGTTTTTATTTTTTTTTTTTTTGAGACAGAGCCTCAAGCTGTCGCCCTGGGTAGAGTGCTGTGGCATCACAGCTCACAGCAACCTCCAACTCCTAGGACTCAAGTGATTCTCCTGCCTCCACCTCTCAAGTAGCTGGGACTACAGGTGCCCGTCACAGTGCCCAGCTATTTTTTGGTTGCAGCTGTCATTGTTGTTTGGCGGGCCTGGGCTGGAGTCGAACCCGTCAGCTCAGGGGTATGTGGCTGACGTCTTAGCTACTTGAGCCACAGGCACCGAGCCTAAACTCCTGTTTTTAATACAGGCTGAGCATCCATAATCTGAAAAATCCTAAATCCAGAAGGGTTTCAAAAGCCAAAGCATTTTTTTTTTTTTTTTTTTGAGACAGAGCCTCAAGCTGTCACCCTGGGTAGAGTGTCGTGGCATCACAGCTCACAGCAACCTCCAATTCCTGGGCTCAAGCGAGTCTCCTGCCTCTGCCTCCCAAGTAGCTGGGACTACAGGTGCCCGCCACAACGCCC
>CAUYON010024350.1:0-24021 GCA_963573935.1 Arctocebus calabarensis | reverse complement strand
TGCTGGAGCTCACTGCTCATGTGCATTGTGTGCTCCAGGAGGGGCTCGTGCTGCTTGAGGAGAAGGCTCAGTGTTCTCATCTGCCAATCTTCCATTGCAGGTTTCTCTGTCGATGCTCAGCACATGGGGCAGATCAGTTTCGAATCTTCCCTTTGTGATGCCCAACTTCGGATGCAATCAAAGCAGAAGATGTGCCCACAAGACAAGGAGACGGGATTGGTGAAGAAATCCACGCTAAGCAGGTCGCCTCTGCACACAGACTTTTGGCCATGGTCCTCGGGGGTCACTCCTTTGTAGGCAACTGAGCTGAACTGATGCTTTATCTGCTTCTTGGGAGTTCTTAGAAATCTTCAATACACAATCTGATCCTCAATGTCAGGATGCGGCTTGACTTGGAGATTTCCAGTGGAGGTCTTGGAGATCCCAAGGCTGCAGCTTTTTGGCTCCTGGCCTGGTTGCCTCTGAGTTTGTGCTGGGATGCACTGTCCTTTTATGGTGCCTGAGACACAGTCCCTGCCCACTCAGGGGCATAGGCCCCACCCTAAGATTGTGTCATTCAAATCTAATCAATCAAACTTTCATCACTATGGAAGTTGAAATTTGATAAAAAGTTTCTGGGTGAGTTTACTTTTGGGGTGGAGGATTATATTGGTCATAATGGAGGATAGGTTGGAGAATATCCTGGAGAGCTGGTTTAGTTATAACAAATTTCTTCAACATGTGGATGTCATTAAAGTATTTAATTTCTCCATCATAAATGAAACTCAGTTTAGCTGGGTACAGGATCTTGGGTTGAAAGTTATTTTGTTTTAGGAGATTAAAAGTCAGTGACCATTCTCTTCTAGCTTGAAAAGTTTGATCAGAGAGATCTACAATTATTCTAACATTCTTCCCCTTGTAGGTAATGGATTTCTTACGTCTGGCTGCTTTCAGAATTTTCTCCTTCATGTTTACTTTAGTGAAGTTAATCATGATGTGCCTGGGGGATATCTTGTTCAGGTTGAGTCATGCAGGAGTTCTGAAACTATCTGTTACCTGCATTTCCGAGTCTCTTGGCATGTCTGAAAAGTTCTCTTTCATAATCTCATAAAGAAGAGATTCTGTGCCTTGTGATGCCACTTTGTCGTTTTCAGGTATCCCTATAAGACGAATAATGGTTTTCTTCGAATAATCCCAGAGCTGTCTGAGAGAGTGATCCGTTTTCGCCTTCCATTTCTCTTCCTCTTTGGAAGTTTGGGAGCATTCAAAAGCTTTGTGTTCCATGTCAGAAATTCTTTCTTCTGCTTGCTCCATTCTGTTACTGAGGCATTCTACTGTATTTCTCAGATCTTTGAAGGCTACAACTTCTTGTCTCAATGTGTCAAAATCTTTGGTCATTTTGTCTTTGAATTAGTTGAATTCTTGAGACATCTTTTGGATCATCTTTTGAATTACTGCTTGAAATTCTAATTCCATCTTTTTCTTCATTCCACCGATCTTATTTGCTATCCAGACTCTGAATTCAATTTCTGACATCTCAGCCATTTGCTTATGCAAGGCATCTTGTGCTGTATCTACCTTGTCGTTCCTTGGGGGAGTTGATCTACTCTGATTATTCATATTGCCAGAGTTTTTTTGTTGATTCCGCCTCATGATTATTTTTCACTGTTGCCTATGACCGTCCTTAGAGTTGGGGAGGTGTCTCTCCCAAAACAGACCCCGGCAGGATCACTCTGTTGTTGCTCTACAAATAGTTTCAAGGGATGAGAAAATTTTAAAGCAGGGGTGGCCAACCTTTTTCCTTTTCTGCCATAAAATGGAAGAATAAGTTATTTTGAGCCAAAATAAATTAAATGCACAAACACTAACTAAAACTGATGAACAAAACAAAAGATTCAGGTATACTCTTCTTGATATCTAACACCATAGATAAACAAAACATAATCTGTATGTGGCCAGGGCCACCAGTGGGAAACCTCTATTCTAAAGGGAACTTTTTAAAAGAGAAGAAATAGTGAAAAGAGAAAAGGAAGAAAACAAACCCAGAAGAACCTCCATAGTTAACTACCTCCCTAAACCTACCACCTTATTAAGTTGACCTCATTTTCTTTTTTCTTTTTTTTTTGAGATAGAGCCTCAAGCTGTCACCCTGGATAGAGTGCTGTGGCATCACAGATGACAGCAACCTACAATTCCTGGGCTCAAGCAAGTCTCTTGCCTCTGCCTCCCAAGTAGCTGGGACTACAGGCGCCAGCCACAACGCCCGGCCATTTTTTGGTTGCAGCTGTCATTGTTGTTTGGTGGGCCTGGGGCTGGATTTGAACCCACCAACTCAGGTGTACGTGGCTGGCGCCTTAGCTTGTTGAGTCACAGGCGCCAAGCCAGTTGACCTCATTTTCATAGACTGGATATGTACCATATGTGCTCAATGCAAGACTCACCTCTGTAAGTTTTATCTTGACCACTTAGACTGCAAGAGACAATATTAATTTACTCTCTATAACTTGATCATTTAAGTCTACTCTACACCAATGGGTAGAAGGTGTGGACTTTCCCTCAGTTGCATTATTTTTCTTTAGTATAAGTTCTTTTTTCACTTATTACCATGTTTTAGATTAGGCCTAATATCCTATCAGTAATCACGTGTTACGGAGGACTTTTGCAACATGAAAGACTGGTTTGAATTGTAGGTACAGCCTATGATTCCTAAAATATTCTACAGTTAATTGAGACACAATGGCCCAAAGGAAAGAACTCAAAAAGCTGACAAAAAAGAAAAGGCTGATCTTGTACATTTTCTGAAAAGCTACAGCCAAAAAGAGATGGTGGAACATTTTGGCATTAGAAAGCCGTAAGTTTGAATACCTGGAGACAGGACAAGGAAAATGGAGACCTACAGCGAAAATGGAAGAAAATTTCCATGATGAAGTTAACAAAGCTGTATTACACTGGCTCAAGCAAATGAGGGCAGTTAATGCACAAATCTCTGGGCCAATGATCCAAGGAATTGCTAAAAAAATTCAGACAGTTTGGGGTGGCAGATTTCCAAGCATCAAGCTGTTGGGTTGAGAAATTTAAACTGTGATCTAAGATCTCCCAGAAAGTCTTATGTGGTGAATCCAACGAATTTCCAGTAGAAGTTGTGTAAGAATTCATTAAAAAGTTCCTGGGCTTCACCAGAGGCTTCAAAGATGATGGGATGACATCTTTAATGCTGCAAGTGCAGACTCTTAACTTTCCACAGAATATTTCAGTTTTGCTCTACACTAACTCAATTGGAGAGAAACTACATCCCTTGGTGATTGATAAATTGGCAAAGTCATATGCACTCAAGAACCTAAAGCCTAAAGACCTCCCCATCACTTGGAGATCAAATAAATGTGCATGGATGAGTGGTGTTTTATTTGAGGAGTAAGGAGTATCGACCAAGAAATGAAAAAGAAACGGGCTATTCTATTGACAGTAAACAACTGTCTTGGCTACTAGAAAAGTAAATCATCTCACAAACGTAACACTGAAATTTCTGCCTCCAAACATGGCCTCAAAAATCCAACTTCTTGACCAAGGTATCATCAAAACATTTAAAATGTACTACTGAGTCCAGCTCCTGTAGTGGGTCATTATTAAAACACAAACCCATGGCTTGCCTCTTGGGGAAGTAACTTCATCTGCTGTATCACTTGATGCTCTGGATGCTATCCTCCGGATCAGTTTTAGTTGGAATCAAGTTCAGCCAGAAATGATATAGAAGTGTTTCAAGAAAGTTAGATTTATCAAAACCCAAAAGCTTGATGTTCTGGCCCCACCAGACAATCCATCTCCCATGGCAGAATTCAAAGGAAGTAGATTTTGAAGGTTTTGTTGCCATGGATGATGAGGTGGCAACCTGTAACGAACCCAACCCAGAAGTAAATTTTCCAAGGGACACCAACCAAAGTCCAGACCAGCATAAAAGTGCACGAAGCAGCTGATGAAGTGGACAAAGCAAATGAAGAAGACAAACACTGCAGAGACTCCAAAGGAAGAAGATGTCAGGCATGTAAAAATGCAGTTGAAGTCATTTGCTGTAGACAAAGGCCCAGGTATGCTGAGTGGTGTGGCTGGTGCTGAAAGGGCTTTCTCCACTCATGTTTATAATAATAAGAAACAGACCAAGACTCTTTCTACAGAATGATTAAACCATGAGAAAGCAGTAAATGCACTGATTTACTATGATATTATATGTGCTATGTGTCAACATAGTATTATATGTATATACTATGTTTTGATTATGTATGATTTTGTATGATGTTCTCTAATAAAAGCTGAAGAAAGTAAAGCACATGTACGTATCAGTAGAGTAGGCCTAATTCCTTATGTTGACCACCTCCATATGCTGAACTGTTTGTTAAAGTTCTTTGGGTGATCAGCTTACAAAGGTGCTATTATACTACTGTACTGTGAATCAAGAGTATGGGGCTGGGAGAAAGACTGACCAAAGACACTTGAAGTATCCATCAGAAAAATAAAAGTAGGAAAAAAACCCCTAATTCTGCTCAGTCTAAATGTAGGCAAAGATAGAAAGCCAGGTTTGGGTTCCAAATTCCCAAACCATTCATTGTGCATTATTATTATTTTTTTGAGATAGAGCCTCAAGCTGTCACCCTGGGTAGAGTTCTGTGGCATCACAGATCACAGCAACCTACAATTCCTGGGCTCAAGCAAGTCTCTTGCCTCCGCCTCCCAAGTAGCTGGGACCACAGGCACCCACCACAACACCTGGCCATTTTTTGGTTGCAACTGTCATTGTTGTTTGGCGGGCCCAGGCTGGATTTGAACCCACCAGCTCAGGTGTATGTGACTGGCGCCTTAGCCTGTTGAGCAAGAGGCGCCGAGCCTCGTTTTGTATTTTTAAAGATCAATTCTGTTTGATTTTGGTTACCATTTGTATTATCTCAAAAATAGATCTGGTCAAGAAAAACAAATTTTTACTTAATTGTATGTTTTAGGATTTAAGTCAAATGCTTTTAATTAATTTCTTGATTGGAGAAAATTATTTCAGATGTATATTTTTTTTCTTCAAATACAGAAGCTAAGAGTTAACTACTAAATAGTTATAGAACTGGCTTCAATTTAGTACTTCATCAGTACTGCTTACCTTGGAACCTGTCCTTGTAATGTATCAGTCCACTTGAAATTTTGAATATATCGTAATTTGCTTTCTTGAGTAGATTCCTCCAATGTATTTATGAAACCTATGACAAGATACAAGATATTTTCGTTTTAGAAGTTTTAAAATGTTCTGGTTAGAGAAATTTTCAGATTAATTACTTTTCTAGGTGCCTGAATGAAACTTCTCTCCCTTTCTACATCTCATACTTTCTCCTGACATAACGTAATATGAAATACGTTAACACTTAGTTTTCAAAACGTTAGAAAGAGCACAAACCACCCTAACATAGTTACATTTCTAAAACTTTAGGATACCAAAGAATATAGTCTGGAAGATTATTTAGATATGAAAAGTCTAAGAACTAAACATAAACTTCTGCATAGCTTTTTAAAATAACTCAGTTCACATAAATAACTAACCTTGTAAAAGCGAAAAATATGAATCTGCGGCATTCTTCATCATTTCTGGATTACAGCTCAAATCAGTAAACAGTTCAAGGAGGCGTGCCCTGGATGATCTCAAATCACTTATACAAGATACAAAGAAAGAGTAAAGTTAAGTATGTTGTATGACAATGAATCTATATAAAAACTGCTTGAGGGGCAGCCCTTTGGCTCAGTGGGCAGGGCGCCAGCCTGATATATCGAGAGTGGTGGGTTCAAACCCAGCTCTGGCCAGCTAAAACAATAATGAGAATTGTAACAAAAAATAGCTGGGCATTGTGGCAGGTGCCTGTAGTCCCAGCTACTCAGGAGGGAGGCTGAGGCAAGGGAATCGCTTAAGCCCAAGAGTTGCAGGTTGCTGTGAGTGTGATGCCACGGCACTCTACCGATGGTGACAAAGTGAGACTCTGTCTCAAAAAAAAAGAAAACAAACAAAAAAACAGCGGCTTGAAGTTTTCAATGTAAAAGCTTTAAAACACAAACAAACACACTCTTTCTTCCTGTAAGGTATTACCAAGTATATAGGAACTAATTTAATTAAGACTAGCACTACAGATAAATAAAATTTCTAAAAGCAATATAATGAAATAAACCCAGTCCAAATAAAAAGACAACTCATGAATACAATTACGTAATAAAAATATGCAGCAAGTTTTAATTTATAAAAACAAACGAATGCATGCATTTGAGGTAGTGGGATTAGAATGAGCAAATTACACTAACCAGTTCTTCGTAACTTTTTTGAAAAATGGAAATTTAACATCCTTAAAGTTTCTAAATTTGATATTACACACAAAATGTCAAATATGCTTTAAGTCAAAAATTATATTTTTCCTTTTTAAAAGTTATTGATTTAAATTTCAGAATATTACAGGAGTACACACATTTTGGTTACATAGTTTGCTTTTGCACATTTTAAGTCAAAGTTGTAAGTGTGCCCTTCATATTACAGAACATGTGCATTATGCTAGTTAAGTGTGGAATTAACCCAACCCCCCAAAACTGTATTTTAAAAATGAAATTACCCTCTGTAATTTAATATACACATCAAGAGTATGCAGAAACAGATGGCCATTAGCTGTTTGAAAGCTTCTGACTAGTCTATATTCTTTTTATTTCTCTGCAGCAATAAATATTACAAATTCATCATTTCCTTTTTAGAATTTTCTCCCTTGATTCCAATAACACTAAATTTTCCAGATACTCTTCTAATCGCTAAAAACTCCTTTTATATTTTTTATCTATGCCCTCTTCTTACTCCTACCTCCAAAAATGTTCAGTCTTTGGCTTTCTGGTTTCTCAGCTCGCTCTGGCGCAGGCTGGTCTTGAACTCATGAGCTCAAGCGATCCACCTGCCTTGGCCTCCCAAGTGCTAGGATTACAAGCATGAGCCACCTTGCCTGGCCCTGGCTTCTCTTTTTTAAGATTCCATCTATCAGTAACAGCTTCAACTACATCCACTCGCAGATCTCCACTGTCAGCTCTAACTTGATTCTGTTCCATTTCTATATCTAATCCAGACAGTAGTTAGGCTAGAGAGGGGTTTCTGAAATCACATTATGTGGACAATGATCAAAGACCCTTGAAATGTGTATAAATAACAACAACAACAAAAAAAAACACTAAAATTTTAAGGACCAAGAGAATAGGGACTGCATATCAAAAATTTAGGAAGTGCCTCAAATAAGGCACATACTCAAAATTATTTGAGTAAAAGAATACTAACTTTTCAAATATTTTCCTTTGAGATTTATAAGGGTTGTTATGTGGTAGTGATGTTTAGAAGAGAGCACAGACTTAATCTTAAATGATCTAGATATTGTGCTTATTCCTTAGTACTAACTCTAAGGAGGTTTATTCCAAGAAAGTATGTATATCCCAACAATTATATACAGCCAAAAATGGGAAAGGCTACCTTATGAATCTGTCATTGTTTATGGTATTTATCTAGAAGTAACAAAGGAGTGAGATTCCTTGATGTGATTCATAAAGTTGAACCCTTATGGCCTATTCTAGATTCAAATTGTTTCCTAGCTATTTCTATGTAGGTGCCTGATCACTTATAGCCCAACCTGTATAAAGTTAAATTCTTAAAATTATAGTACTTGGGAAAAATGTTACTTAGAAATATCTAATTTAGGCTATTTTATAGATTACAAATTAGGTCCAAAGAAGTTCAGAAACTTGCTCAAGGCCACACATAAAATAGTTATGCTGGGGCTGGCCTCTAGGAGTCTAGATCAGAGGATGGGAAAACACAATCTATAACTCCTCTTTTGTATAATCTACAGCTTACTTTGATTCAGCCCTCAATCTAAGACTGATTTTCACATTTTTAAAGAATTTGAAAATGAACAAAGAATATGTGATAGCAACTGTGTATGGCCCACAAAGCTTAAAATATTAGCCCTTTACAAAAAATTTGCTGACCACTGGTCTAGATTTATAAGCTAATTTTTTGACCTTTTGTTCTAATAACTTCTTCCCACAAAAGCAGGAACTCTACTGATTTTCCTTTATTGGAAGCACTAGGGTCTTACATCTAGTTTCTGTGTCTCACACAGGCCAAATCCTTTTCAACCTCTCAGACCAAAAATCAATACGGTTATTTGACTTCTTTTTCCCTTCAACATACTCTTGCATCTCTCTTTTTTGGTCCACCCAAACTTCCCTACTCACCCATAAACAAAGATTTTTGAAATGACTTTCTCCTTTCCCTCTTACTATCTAAAGCAGGAATCCCCAAAAACTTTCAATAAAGGGCTAAACAGTAAATATTTCAGGCTTTCCTAATAAAAAGGTATCCACTGGGATCATTCAACTCTGCTATTGCAGAAGAAAGTAGCTAGAGGAAGCCAGCCAACATATAAATAAATATGTGGCTGGCTGTGTTCCAATAAAACTTTATAAAACAAGCAGTAAGCCAAATCTGCAAGATAGTTTGCCAATCCCTGATCTAATCCCCTATCATTTATGTAAGCCCCAGCTCAAATCCTTTCTCCTATATAAATATTTTCAAGTCACAGGGATATCTACCGGCTCTGAACTCCATGAATTTACAATCTAGCCAGTTAACAATGTCCACACATTACTATGTAGACTCTCTCGTACTGTTGTAATACACAGCTTAACTCTTACTGTGATTTAGCCTTTTTGGGACTCCTTTCCCGATCAAATAGTAAGGACCATGGCCAGAATGAGTGCCAAAGTTTAATTAATCTATGCACTTTCACATTTCACTTATAAACTTATAAGGAATTTATAGTCAGGGACAACATGTTACATATTTCTGCATTACCCTTACAGCCTAAAAAAATACCTTGTATCTAAGAGTGGTTCAACTACTACTTGTTGATTTAGACTAACTAAAACTTACTTGCAAATTTTTGAAGCAGGAGGGCCAGTGGCTACACCATAGTAATTAAAAGAAACAGGAGCTGTGGCTTTTAATGGGTTCCTATGAAACCAATGGGTCATTTTCTCCAGATGTTTTCTATAGACAATAAAGAAATATAATGATTAAAAATAAAACAATGTAAATAGCATGAAAACTGTTATTTTAAAAACAAAAGTATGCTACAGAATATATTTTATATGTTAAATATCATACATAAAACATACATATACACATAAAACACTTCCTTGCCATAAGTCAATTTTGTTTTAACTGACTGTCTACTTATAGGTCTGTATTTAGATCAGATCTATACCCCCCCCAAAAACTAAAACTAATACCCCCCCAATTTATAAATTTTCCCACAGTAACTTCAATGATATACACCAGAGCAGTAATGTTTAAACTTAAATATGCATACAAATCACCTGGGGGGAGGTGGTCTGCAGGTTCTAATTGAGCAGTCTGGGGCTTAGGCCCTAAGATGCTGATGCTGGTCACCAGACAACAGATTTGAGTAGCAAAGCACTAAAGTGATTGGACAGCTGCAAGTGAGAAGGGTACAGACCAGATGAATGCAACTGCCAAAGCAGATTCAAATGGCAACCCTAACTTATACTGTTAAGGAAGCCCTAACAGTATATAATTAATTTTAAGTTAATTACTGTATTTTTCACATATTGCTGACACCAATGGACTGATTATAGCATGTGTTATGTAACAAAATGTGATTCACAAAATAGCTAACAAGAATCAATCATTTGTATTAAAAAATGATGTAATACTCGACCGATAACTTCTATACTAAAAACGAAAATATATGAAAAACTAAGCAGAATGCCAACTTAAAAAATTAAGTTCCACACCTTCTGGGTTGAAAAAAAAAAAAAATAAAAGCGACATGTCTTTGCCAAAAAGTCCCTGGGCAGGCAGTGCAGATAGTACAGGAGAGCCTAGCCAAAGACATAAATATGGCAATTGGAGTCCAGGAAGAGAGAAGAAATTTTGACAAGGTTTATTTTATTTGAAGATATGGTATGAGCTCGTTTATCAACTTTTCTCATTTAGAAAAAACATAGGCTGCATAGAGTACGAACTACTTACATTAAGAACTTCTCTTACGATATTTATTTATTCATAAGAAAACAGGTTTGGGGGAGCTTCAGATATTTAATGAAGAGAAAATGCATCGTGTACCCAGTGAAAAACTACGCAGGTTCTTTTACACCATGACTCAAAACATTTAACAGGTCCTTTCAGGAGATATCGTCTAACATCTTCCACACACACTTTCTCGATAGCCTGACTCAATACAGCATCTCCGTGCACGTAAACCAGCCCGCACAGACAACGTCACACCCAATACTTAACCTTGTGAAAGCAAACTGCCCACAAATACCTCGTTAAGACTGCTCCCAACTTCGAAAATACTTAAAAGTTAGGTGTACCTTTCCTTCAGGCCTGACCCCGCCCCGTTCCGCGACCCTGAATTCTTCAGTTCCCAGGTAACGACACACCCGCAGGTACGACAGTGCCTGTAGAGCTCCCCGCACAACGCTCAGGTTGGGGCAGCAGCCTAACACGCTCCCATGGGAGGACTCTGATTACGGACAAGGCCTCCCCACCGCCGAGGCCCGGGTCCCCGGAGTCACCCACCTGAGCGCCGCCCAAGGCTCTGAGCGTCCACTTCCTGTTTACCACCCAGCCTCTTCCTCCGGCGCCGCGTCCCGTCCGGGCGGCGGGCGGAGACCTTGCGCACGCGCCGACACCAGCGTGCGGTTCTTTCCTAACAGGCATCTTAGTGGAAAGCCGATACTATCAACCCCGGGAGGCGGGCCGGCGATGGCCGAATGAACCGTACAAAAACTCCAATCACCAGCGGAGACCGGGGGCAAAGGGATTTGGCCGATCTAGCTGTTAACACTACTGATTTGTGGGACCAATCTAGATTTTCAATTTTTCTTTCAAGGCCTTGCGAGGCTTTTGGTCCACTATTCCGGGGTCCACGGAGACCGGTGGAAAAAGAGAATAACCCTACTGCTTGGGACTCCGAGGAAACAACGGGGACGAGGCAGATTACAGGGAAACACCCGTTCTCTGACCTACTTACCGAGTGTCTGGGTCTGTACAGCAGTCCTCCTGAGAGAAGACAGGCAGTATCGGAGTCCGCGACTAGAAAAGGAGGGAGGCGGAGAATCAAGACTACTGGACTGGAAGGACGGGAGGCCGGCCCGGAGCCCAGCCGGAGTCACGTGCTCCGGCACCTTGACGGCGCCGGCCGCTCAGGGGGGAGTGGCTGTCGCGGGGTTTCAGACCCCTCAGAACACACTGTTCACCATCCCTCTCCAACTTCTCCTTCTTGGTCTTTCCTCTTGAGCTGCGGCCTCTTCCCCAGAGAGGAACGAAGGCGCTGGGCTCGCGTTCGGCTGCGGAGGGAGCCGCCGCAACTGCGCTGGCGGCGCGGGGTGGGTGGGGCGGTCTCAACCTACCCCGGGGGCGGGGACTCGGGGGCGGGGCGGTCTCTGTAGAGCCGCAAGTTTGGCTGCGGCTGCAAATGGGCTTGGGCGGCTCCTCGGCGGGTGGCGGTGGTGGCCGCAGCGGTTGCTCCTGGCCCTGTTAATGTCGGGGCCAGGCCCGGGGAGGATGGCGCCCTAGAGCCCGGCCTCGCTGGGAAAGGGGCGGGAGGGGAAGGGGCTGGTGGGACCGGCCATGTCGGAGGTGACCCGGAGTCTGCTGCAGCGCTGGGGCGCCAGTTTTAGGAGAGGCGCCGACTTCGACTCTTGGGGCCAGCTGGTGGAGGCGATAGACGAATATCAGATGTGAGTGACTAACCGCGGGAGCGGGCCCGACCGGCTCCAGTCTTCCCCTGGTTTCTGTCGGTGTCTCCCATCACTGTGTCTGCAGCCAAGGCTTCTCAGGGTGGGGCCCCGCGGGCACGGGCTGAGCCCTCACTGGCCGCGGTGAGGCTGTCTGGAGATCACAGGTCCGCCCCCAGGGGTGTCCCGCCGCCCTTCCCCCTCCGCCTCCGCAGCGCCAGTTCCATTCAACAGGTAGCTGTTCTTTGCTGGGGCGCCAGCCCTAGGCTACCTTGAGTTCCTTTCCCTCGTCTTACGCCTCCCCAGCTCTGCAGTCAGTTTCTTTTCTTCCTTTCCTCCGCCTTTCCCAGCTTGCCACCCCTTGATTTCTCTTTCAAAATCTCTGCGGAATACTTGTGTGTTCTCCGCCCACGTTCCAGGGACTAGTGGCCTTGCTCTGTGTGTGTGTCTGTGACTGTCTTCCTCCTTCCATGTGTACAAGGAGGGAACTGATTGCTCTTGAGGGGAGCTGGTGCCCCCGGAAGCCGAGAGTGCTAGGGATACCTCTCCTGCCAAAAGAAGGGTCCCCTCTCGCACCCCTGTTCTGGTGAGCAGAGCTTTCCTAATTCCAACTCGATTTTGTTTCGGTTTCTGGGACTGTTGAGTGGTAGGCTGTTGAGTCCCACCCACCCCCTCGCTTGGTTGCTTTGGGTGGAGTCCGCGCAGGATGTGAATTCGTAGACCACGCACTGGAGCCAGCACTCCCTCCGTGGGCCCCTCCTTCTTTTCCTGTGTGTGATGTATAGCTGCAGGGTACATGTGAGTACCAGTTTCCTTGACCAACCTAAATCCTGATTTCTTTCCCTTTCGTGTTTCCCCAGCAAATTTCAGGGATGTTTTCAAAATTAAAAGACAAGATTTTATACACACACACATAGTCTTGCTTAGTTTTCTTGTACATTTTACTAAATATAAGAACTGCCTACTAAAATGCTATTGTTTGCAAACTGTCGCCATTAATTATTCTTGGTAAAGCAAGTTATTGTTTGAGGTTTGGGTATGAAACCATGTGTGAGGTGTGAGTAAAACCCCACCCTCCCGACCCCAGCCTCCTATCTTCTAGAAAGAATACACGATTGGTACTTGGAAGATCTAAAACCCTTATCCTCTTCCAACAAGTGACTCGTTTTTACCTGGTCAGTAAGGTGATTTAAATGTGCAGATGTTTCTCTACCCAATCTTACTGACTTTGAATTGCCAGGAGTTTCCAAAAGCCTTGCAAGCCACCATACCTTGGGCCGTTTTGCTGTGTATAACAAGTACTAGTATTTGTTTTGTACTTTCACATGATTTCGTTTGCTCTTGCAGCTACCCAGTGAGAATGTAATTCTCATTTACGGAATGAGGAAAATTTTGTTAAACAGATGACTCTAGCTGACAGAATGAAACTATAGGAATTTTTTTTTTTAATTTCAAATCCTGTCTCCTTTACTATATTGTACTTGAGATGCTTTATTTCAGATGCATCGATAGACTAATTCTGTAAGTGAATTGGACAGATTAAAAGATTTTCTTCACCACAGAAAGACACAGCCTTTCATATGGTTGCCATTAGACAGTGAATACCTATGCATACTCATTCTATATGTTAACTAAAATTGCATATCTTGAAATATAAAGCCATTTCTTACTTGAGGTATGGTGGGTCCTAGCAGCTATTGACTTGAGGAGCACACCTCACAATGGAAAATGAAGAATACCATGTCCAGTTGAAATTACAAAGGAAAATTGAATATGCAAGCTGTTTAGTTGGAATTTACAGAAACATTTGAATGAGGGTAACAGGCACATGCAAATCCATTGTTGGACCTCAATGCTAACCTTTGAACTTTATGACTCAGAGTAGTGGCTGGTTATTATGAAAATTGACAGTGTCAAATTTCAATAAGAATATGTAATATTGCCTGTAAATTTTATCAACATACAGTCTATGTATAAAATGTAGAGAGCTCCAGGGGCGGTGCCTGTGGCTCAAAGGAATATGGTGCCGCCCCCATATACCAGAAGTGGTGGGTTCAAACCCAGCCCGGGCCAAAAAAAATGTAGAGAGCTCAACATTAATGTATCTAGAAATAAAGGAGAATTGTCTTTTTTATTTGAAATATCTGGAAGGGAAGAATACTAGAACTTGAACAATTTTCTCATTCAGCAGTAAGGTCTGGGGATACAAAGAATTCTGCCTTCAAAGCACTGAGAGTGTAATGGAAGGTTTTAGAGTAATTGGGTGTTCCGATTACAGAAGTGTGTAAACAGTCAAGTGCTGCAGTACTCCTTGCTGTTCTCTAAAGCACACTTCTGCCCTGGAGTTTTTGTATTTTTTTCTGGACCACTCGAGTCTGCTTGGGTCACTTGGTCACCTCCTTCAGGTCTTTGTTCAAATACTATCTTATTAGGAAGGCACTCTCTGCCCATCCTATATAAAATCACTAAGCCTCCAGTCTACCCTACTCCTACCTCAGTCTTACACAAACTGCTCCCATCCTGCATTTAGTTTTTTTATAGTAATTATCATCATCTAAAATTCTGTGTCTTTGTTCTGTTTATTGTCTCTCTCCCCACTCTGAGGGCAGGGTGGGGGCATAGAGGGGTATTGGTGCCTATTTTGTTCTCTTCTGTATATAATGTCCAGAGTGGTACCAGGTTAACCATACACAATTGTTTATTTAGATATTATTAAGGAGTTGATGCCAAAATACTGTGAGAACATTTAAATGAATTCTGTTAAACCAAAAATTATTATTCAAAATATATCAATTAAAAGTAACTCTGTTTAGCAGGCTCCCTCTTTCACCTACCTGGGAAATACATGACCTCTAATTTATGGTAGAGTGGTACAGAAACTAAGAATCGCATTTCTCAGGATCAATTCCAAGGTATTTATCTAGCACATAGATGCTCAATAAATAATCTGTTAAATGAATGGATGAATTTAAAGTCTGGATAATGTCTGTTTTTAGTCTTCTTTAGCGGACTTTATATCTGTGCTACTTACAGCGTGGTCCACAGATTTGGGGCTGGTTTGTAAACTGTTCCTGGTTTGCAACAAGTTGAAGAAAGAAATTGAAACTAAGAATTTTAAAACTTTACAGCAGAGTGGCCACCTATGGCTCATCGAGTAGGGCGCTGGCCCCATATACCGAAGGTGGCTGGTTCAAACCCGGCCTCAGCTGAACTGCAAAACAGAAAAATAGCCGGGCGTTGTGGCGGGCACCTGTAGTCCCAGCTGCTTGGGAGGCTGAGGCAAGAGAATCGCCTAAGCCCAGGAGTTGGAGGTTGCTGTGAGCTGTGTGACGCCATGGGACTCTACTGAGGGCGATAAAGTGAGACTCTGTCTTTACAAAAAAAAAATAATAATAATAAAATAACTAAATAAATGAATAAATAAACAACTTTATAGCAATTTAATGTCTTCATGATATTTTTTAAAACTATATTTTATAAAAGTATTACCCTGGAACAGGTTAGGGGGAAAAGTGATCCTTAACTACAGACGGTTTGAGAATTACCAATTAATGTGTCACAGAATGTTGTGGGGTTGCCTTCAGTTACTTATTGATATGCTGGAAAGTCTAGTTAACACTGTCCTTGAGAATAGTCCTGTTGTTACTTGTAGGCACCTTTGTAAAGTGAGATGAGTGGCTAGAGAATAATAATTGACATGTTTATCTTACTTTTACTAATAGAATGTCAGCTCTTATTTGCTCATCTAATATCCATAGCATGTAGATTTTCCCTCAGAGAACAAAATCAGATCTCATTTTGTGAAATGACACACTTTTTGTGGATATAGAAAGTTAATATTTTTGCCTAGGCTTAAAAAGCTTTTTAAAAAACTCATTTATTGAGATACAATCTATATGCCTTGAAATTCACCCATTTTATATGTATAATTTAAAGATCTTCTAGTTAAATTTACCAAGTTGTATAACCATCACCACAATCAACTTTTAGAACATTTCTATCACCCCCAAAAGATCTTTTGCGCCTATTTGCAGTCACTTCATATTTTCACTTTAGCCTCAGACAACCACTAACTTACATTCTATCTCTTTGCATTTGTCTTACCTGGGCATATATGTGGTTTGAATGACACAGTATATAATCTTTTGCTTCTGGCTTCTTTTAGTTAGCATATCTTTAAGATTCATCCAAATAGCAGCATGTGTCATAATTTGTTCCCTTTTATTGGTGAATAGTATTGCATTGTATGGGTATACTACATTTTGTGTATCCATTCATTAGATGATGGACATTTGAATTGTTTTTTTGACTGTCATAAATAATACTTCCCTGAACATCAACACTTTGAATGATGTCTTTTCATATTCTTGTTTTCCTGTGTAAGTCTTGTTTTGAATTATCTGTTCAAATATTTTACCCATTTTTAAACTGACTTGTCTTTTATCTATTAAGTTGAAAGAATTCTTTGTATATTCTGGATATAAGTCTTTTGTCAGATACATGACTTGCAAATGTTTCCTCCTAGTGTATTACCTAATTTTTAATATTAAGATTCCATTTGAATTTAGCATCCTTCTTTTCTAATGACTGTTAACATTTGAGCAGGAGTTTAGAACTACTCCTTTTCTTCCGACAATAACCCTTTGCCACCAGTAGCAAATTATGTATAGACTTAGTTAAATAAAGAAACTCATTCCACACTGGAATTTCCTGAGTTCAGGGATGTGAAGTTGACATTGCTAAGACTATAGACCAGGGGTCCTCAAACTATGGCCCGCGGGCCACGTGCGTTGGTGTGAATTGTATTTGTTCCCGTTTTGTTTTTTACATCAAAATAAGATATGTGCAGTGTGCATAGGAATTTGTTCATAGTTTTTTTTTTTTTTAAACTATAGTCCAGCCCTCCAACAGTCTGAGGGACAGTGAATTGGCCCGTTTTTAAAAAGTTTGAGGAGGCCTGCTCTAGACTGTGGATTCCTTGTGTATTCCATATAGATAGTAGGCCAGCAAGACTTAGACAAGAAGCCAGGTACAGAACAAAGACAGTAGCTAGGTAAGTTTCTATTTGTAGAAAGAAATCTTTTCCTGGGTAGAGGCCACCAAAAGTGAGTCTATGAGTGATACTTAGGAAAAAATATTGTTGGATTTTTAGCTTGGAGAGGAAAGAAATAGTTAAGTATTGAATTAATCAACAAATGTTGTTGAATTCCTTGCTTTATGATGAGGAGGATACAAGCATTTCATAGATTGGATAAAGAATAATGAACTTGATCCCTGATCTTTAAAGACATGATCTCAAAGAAGTCCCACCTCATACTTCTTTGTTTTATTGCAAACATGAACTGTCTCTGCAATGGGCTTGGTTGAAGCAATTGCTACCCTTTATGTTCCTGTTGAATAGTACATAGTATGCTTGAGATTTTTATTTTCAAATTGTTTGCTAGGCTTTTTTCCCCAGAAGATTTTTTAATTGAGATATCACATAACATGATACTCACCATTTTTAAAGTGTACAATTCAGCAGTTTTTAGTATATTCGCAGTGTTGTGCAACCTTTTCCACTTTCTGAACATCTCATTCACTCCCAAAAGAAACCCATACCTGGTATCAGTCACTTCCAGTTTCATCATCTCCTGGCAACTCATAGTCTGCTTTTTGTCTCTGCAGATTTAATAATTCTAAACATTTTATGTAAATGGAATCATATCATATGTAATCTTTTATATCTGGCTTCTTTTCTTTAGTGTAATGTTTTTTAGGTTCATTTCTGTAGCATGTTATCAGTACTCCATTCTTCTTTATTACTGAATATTATTCCACTGAATGGATATATTGCATTTTGTTTATCCATCAGTTCATGGACATTTTGATTATTTATTTTCACTTTTTGGCTGTTATGAATAATGCTGCTGTGAACATTTGTGTACAGGATTTTTAGGTATATAACTAGCATTTTGGAATTGCTGGGTGTTATAGTAACTCTCCATTCAGTTTTTTGAGGAGCTGCCGAATTGTTTTCTGCAGTGGCTGGCACCATTTTTTTATTCCCACCAGCAACACTTGAAGGTTCCAGTTTTTTACAACCTTGCTAACACCTTTTATTGTCCTTCTCTGTTCTTTGTAAGTTATATCTGCCCTACTGGGTGTGAAATGTATCCTGTTTGTTTTTTGTTTGTTTGCTTGTTTTTGAGACAAAGTCTCAAGCTGTCACCCTGGGTAGAGTGTTGTGGAAGTTCCAAACTGCTAGGTATATACCTCAAAATCCTGTACGGAAATGTTCACAGCAGCATTATTCATAACAGCCAAAGAGTGAAAATAAATAACCAAAATGTCCATGAACTGATAGATAAACAAAATGCATAGCTGACAGCAATCTCCAACCCTTGGGCTCAAGTGATCCTCTTGCCTCAGTTTTTCTATTTTTAGTAGAGACAGGGTCTCGCTTTTTTGCTCGGGCTGGTTTCGAACTCATGAGCTCAGGCTATCGTCCCACCTAAGCCTCCCAGAGTGCTAGGATTACAAGGGTGAGCCACCTCGCCCAGCCCACACTGTGGTTTTCATTAGCATTTTCCTAAAGGCTAATGAGGTTGAACATGTTTCCATACACTTGTACATTTTTATATCTTCTTCAGAGAAATGTCTGTTCAAAATCCTTTGCTCAAAATTGGTTAATTGTTAAGCGACACGCGTCGCTCCTTTGGGTTGTGCTGTCTCTGAAATAGGTTCAGATCCTCATTGTTGAGCTTGAATAGTAATATAGATCCATCCTTAAAAACTTACCCAAGGCCTGTCTCTTATTTTTGAGTATGATGATAATTAGACAAACATTGATTTCTATTTCTGAATGGTGGAGAATTTTATTTTCATGAAAGCAGGTTTTCAAAAATATGTTTTGATAAAGTATTACCATTGTCATTGCTTTAAGTTTGACTAGTTTTATCAGCAATTTGATACAGGATAAAGTATCTCTGTTTGGTCCTATCATTGGTGCTCACTGGCCACTACAACTACGTATTGGCTTATTATAGAAGAAATTCGTGCGTACTAAAGAAAGATGGATTAGATGCTCTTTGAGATTCTTTCCGGCTCTAAGATTCTGGTTTTACTGCCTAGAACTGAATTTTGTCCCAGGGAAATGGTTTAAAAAGTATTATATCTTATTTCATTATCATTGTATAAAGAATTTGATCCAAAGGTAATGTAGAGTTATACTTTGAAAACAAAGTATTACTGTACTTCACTGTCTTTGAAACGATTTAAATTGTTTCACTTCTTGCATTGTTTGCTTTCCTTCAGTTCTAAAGGATATGTGTTTTGTTCTTACAGATTAGCAAGACATCTACAAAAAGAGGCCCAGTCTCAACACAATAATTCTGAGTTTACAGAAGAACAAAAGGTACCATAAAATAATCTCTGGCTATGTCACATTCCAAATGAAAAGGATTCCATCTTTCCAGTCCATTGAGAAAAAAAAAAAAAGAGAAAGAAACAAAAACTGTTATACTTAAGTATTATAAAAAGAATGTAACTGATTATGCTTTCCCTAACATGAAATAATCATTTAGAAGGTACCTCATGACTTATCACTTAATGAATTTCTTTACTCAGCCATTTAGGCTTTGTTTAGCTTTAGTGGAGACCATCTGTGCTTCGGTTCAAGAGTGGGGAACTCAGAAATAAACTTGGGAAATAGAAAGATTGTGAGTAATTGCATTCCACCTGACCACTTATTTAACTCTGAACTTTCACAACTCCTTTCCACCACATTTCAAAACCAAGATGAAACCAAGAGGAAAAAACCAAAAATACCTGCCGCTGAAAAAAATTAGTTAAAGTTAAGAATTTGGTATAAAAATCCATCAGCAAAATAAATGCATGTGGTTGCAAAATGTTTCAATGGTTCTCTTTCTCCTTGAGTTAAAATTGTTACGTCAAGTTGATACTCTAGAGATTATGAAAAATTGGATACTTAAAAGAAGCTCTCCTCTAAAAAAGAAAAGAAATGGGAGGAACCAATGCCCCATTTTCTCCTGGTTCCTATCTGTTGTTAAGGCAATTTTTAAATTGTAGATAGTGGTGAAGAAAGTTAGTTTTTCCTTCATCTCTTAAGACACTGTGAAAACTCTGCTGACTTAATTTGCTCTTACTCTTATTTTGCACAAGGGGAGTGAGAGTAACTTTTTATATGCTTTTTTAAAACATATACTCTTTAAAGTAAAGTCTAACCAGGTTATTTTAGTCCGCAGACCTATTTTCATTTGACTCTTATAGGAGTTTGGGAGGAAAAAGCTTCCAAAGATTAAGGTTAGCCATTTTTCTTATACAAGTTAGTGTATTTGCATTTTAAAAATATTTATGATCCTACTTTATCCAATGTGCTTTTGTGTGAGTGTTTAAAAAAAAAAAATCATGATGCTGCAATTTAAGGGTTTTGTTTTTTGTTTTTTTTTTCCTTTTTCCTTAAGAATTGCTAATATGCACAGTAGATTTATCAGGTTTGAGATTTTAGCCCAGGAAAATAATTACCACAGAGGAAATGGTTGATTTGCTACAGGAAGGAACCAAAACTATATGCTTTATCACCTCTATAAGATCTATAAAATTTCTCCAGGAATTGATTAGGAGATGAACAGCTGGCATCACAGAATTGAAAGTTAGCATACCTAAATTTTGATGAACAGAATCTCAGATTTCTAAGCATATAAATTAATAGCTAACAAAGAATGTTATTGGCTTAGTGCCCAAAGCACTTTGGTTACAGCACCAGCCACATACACCGAGGCTGGCAGGTTCAAACCCGGCCCGGGCCAGCTAAACAATAATGACAACTGCAACAAAAAATAGCCAGGCATTGTGGCAGGTGCCTGTAGTCCCAGCTACTTCAGAGGCTGAGGCAAGAGAATCGCTTAAGCCCAAGGGTTTGAGGTTGCTGTGAGCTGTGATCCTGCGGCACTGTACCGAAGGTGACCTAGTGAGACACTGTCTCAAAAAAAATAAATAAATTTAAAAAAAAAAAGGAATTTTAATGAATGTGGAAAGAAAAATGAACACTTAGGGAATTAAAATGCTTAATGACCCCATATTGTTTTATTTCAGATTATCAGGGTACATGTAGTTAGGTGGCATTGCTTTCTTTTGTGAGGTAGAGTCCAAGTTGTAGTCGAGCCCTTCACCCAGGAAGTGTGTCTTACACTCCTACGTTAGGGGAGAGCACACCAAGCCCCTTTCCTCTTTTCCTTCCCTCTTCCCCAGTTTCTTGAATTTAATTTTGTTTTTTTCTCGTGTGTGCTTGCAGTTGTTCATCTACTAGTTTCATATTGGTGTTGAGTCCATTAGATGTTGCTTTTCCATTCTTGTAATACTTTATTTAGGAAGAGGGTCTCCAGATCCATCCAGCTAAATTCAAAAGATGTAAAGTCTCCATCTTTCTTTATGGCTGAATAATATTTCATGATATACATATACCATAATTTATCCACTTATGAGTTGAAGGCACTTGGGGGCTGGTTCCACATCTTGACAGTTGTTGTAAGGGGTCAGAAGTATAGGTCCAGTTTCAGCCTTTTACAGGTGGCTGTTTCTCCCAGCACCATTGATTAATTAGGGATTCTTTTCCCCATTGCTGGCTTTTGTTTGATTTATCAAAGGTCAGATGGCAGAGTGAGGGTGATTTCATCTCTAGATTTTCTATTCTGTTCCATAGACCTATGTCTCTATTTTTGTGCCAGTA
Organism: Arctocebus calabarensis; assembly: GCA_963573935.1. Classification (NCBI taxonomy): domain Eukaryota; kingdom Metazoa; phylum Chordata; class Mammalia; order Primates; family Lorisidae; genus Arctocebus; species Arctocebus calabarensis. The sequence goes on along the minus strand of CAUYON010024350.1, from coordinate 2,507 downwards.
CCATGATATTTTGGTCACTATTGACTTGTAGCGTAACCTGAAGTCTGGTAAAGTGATGCCTCCAAATTTATTTTTATTTCTTAGAATTGGGTTGGCTACTTATGGTTCTTTCTGGTTACATATGAAATGAAGAACTATTTTTTTCAAGATCTGCAAAGTATGACATTGGTGGTTTTTTGTTTTGTTTTGTTTGAGAGAGAGTCTCACTATGTCACCCTCGGTAGAGTGCCATGGCGTCACAGCTCACAGCAACCAACTCTTGGGTTTAAGCGATTCTCTTGTCTCAGCCTCCCAAGTGGCTGGGACTACAGGCACTCACCACAATGCCTGGCTATTTTTTGTTGCAGTTGTTTAGCTGGCCTGGGCCAGGTTTGACCCCGCCACCTTCGATGTATGTGGCTGGCACTGTAACCACTGTGCTACGGGCACCAAGCCATGACATTGGTGTGTAAATGGGGATTGCATTAAATCTATAGATCGCTTTGGATTGTGTGGACGTGTAAACAATGTTAATTCTACCAGCCACGAACATGGTATGTTCTCCCTTGTTAATGTCTCCTATAATTTTTTTTTCTTAAGATTTCATAGTTCTCTCTATGAAGAGCTTCCAAATCTTTTTAGGTATATTCTCAGTTATTGTACCAAACCTTCAAATAAGAGCACATTTCTATATTGCAGAACTTATTCTAAAACATTGAGAAGAAATGAACGTGCCCCAGCTCCTTCTATGAAGCAAATATTACCCTGATACCAAAACCAGAAAAGGACCCAACAATAAAAGAAAACTATAGACCAATATCACTAATGAATATTGATATAAAATCCTAGCAAACCAAATACAGGCTACACATTCAAAAAATTATACATCATGATCAGGTGTAATCGCAGGGATGCTTCACCACATAAATAGGAACAAAAACAAAGACCATATGATTCTTTCAGGAGATGCAGAGAAAGCATTTTATAGTACCCTTTTCTGATAAGAACACTTAAGAGAAGGCATAGACAATTCATCTCTTAAACTGATGGGAGCCATCTATGACAAATCCATTCCTGCTGAATGGAGTAAAATTGAAAGCATTAGCACTTAGAACTGCAACCTGATAAGGATGTCCAATATCTGTTCAACATAGTGCTGGGAGTCCTAGCCAAAGCAGTCAGGCAAGAGAAGGATATCAAGGCTATCAAATGGGGAGAGAGGAGGTCAGACTTTCACTCTTTGCTGATAATATGACCTTATACTTGGAAAAACCCAGACTCATGAAAGTAATCAAGAAATACAGTAATGTCTTAGAATATAAAATCAATGACCATAAATAAGTAATCTTAATAGATATCAACAACTGCCAAGCTGAAAATCAAATCAAAGGTATGATTCCCTTTATAGTAGCTTGAAAGAAAATGACCCCATATTTCTTAATCACCTATTTGCCTTAAGTTACTAATAAGCTTTATTTTCAACATCTTTTGCTTAGGTATAGGACCCAAGGGTCACATGATCTGAAACAAAGTGATTTGACCTTGTAAAACATGAAAATTATGAAAAAAATACCTTCAAGAAATGAGACTTTGGCTCGGCGCCTGTGGCTCAGCGGGCTAAGGCGCCAGCCACGTACACCTGAGCTGGCGGGTTCGAATCCAGCCCGGGCCCACCAAACAACAATGATGGCTGCAACCAAAAAATGGCCGGGCGTTGTGGCAGGTGCCTGTGGTCCCAGCTACTTGGGAGGCGGAGGCAAGAGACTCGCTTGAGCCCAGGAATTGGAGGTTGCTGTGAGCTGTGATGCCACAGCACTGTATCCAGGGTGACAGCTTGAGGCTCTGTCTCAAAAAAAAAAAAAATAAAGAAATGAGCCTTTTCATATGATGATAATTAGACTAATGAGTAAAAATTTAACTCTTTTAAATTATAATTTTCTTTAACTTTCTAAAGCTAAACCTATGATGCTATTTATTCTTTAATTTGTAGCTGTTCCTTAGTAGCCACATGACTGCTATTTTTTATAAAGACACATGGATCTTTCATCCCAAAAGGACTAGGAAGTAGCATGACCTGGAGGAGAGAGCAGAGATCTGGAGTCAAGAGACTTATATTCTGGCTGAGATCTGGAGTCAAGAGACTTATATTCTGGCTCTCGGCCTTAATTTTCTTACATCTGAAATTTGGGGTAGGAGAACCCAAATGATCTTAAAAGGTATCCCTAAATCTTACAAGAACCTCTACATTTTGTACCTCTTCCTTTGTGGGAGGCCTGGTTTTTTGTGTATTTTACCTCTTCATTTGGGGGATGTCTGGTTCCTAATGTATTTATTCTTTATAATACCTGCCTAGGGGGCAGCTCCTGTGGCTCAGCGAGCAGGGCGCTGGCCCCATATACCGAAGGTGGCGGGTTCAAGCCCGGCCTCGGCCGAACTGCAAAACAAAAAAATAGCCGGGCGCTGTGGCGGGCGCCTGTAGTCCCAGCTACTAGGGAGGCTGAAGCAAGAGAATCGCTTAAGCCCAAGAG
>CAUYON010024348.1:0-23191 GCA_963573935.1 Arctocebus calabarensis | reverse complement strand
GGCTCGGTGCCTGTGGCTCAATGGGCTAAGGCACCAGCCACATACACCTGAGCTGGCGGCTTCGAATCCAGCCCAGGCCCACCAAACAACATCGGCTGCAAACAAAAAAAAAAAAACAAAAATGGCCAGGCGTCATGGTGGGCGCCTGTGGTCCCAGCTACCTGGGAGACGGAGGCAGGAGACTCGCTTGAGGCCAGGAATTGGAGGTTGCTGTGAGCTGTGATGCCACAGCACTCTATCCAGGGTGACAGCTTGAGGCTCTGTCTCAAAAAAAAAAAAATACAATAAAATAAAATAAAATTAGCTTGGCATGAAGGTACATGCCTGTGTTCCCAGTAACATGGGAGGCTGAGGCTGGAGAATCACTTGAACCTAGGAGTGACTTATCATCACACCACTGCACTCTAGCCCGGGCAACAGAATGAGACCCTATCTCAAAAATCTAGATAGATGTCATACTATTCTTGGGTACTATTGTTGTAATTTTTATGGAAGTTTAAAATTATTTCCATGGGAAGCTGACACAGGAAGATCACTTGAGTCTAGAAGTGTGAGACTGCAGTGAGCTATAATAACAGCACTATACTCTACTTGAAGTGACAGTAAGATTTTATCTCAAAAAAAAAAAGTCAAGAAAATAAATTCATGATCTATGTGTATATGACTTAATCAAAGGGGAAAAAAAAAAAAAAAGAAAAGAAAAGAAGGCTGGGCATGGTGGCTCATGCTTGTAATCTTAGGACTCTAGGAGGCCAAAGCAGGTGGATTGCATAAGCTCAAGAGTTCGAGACCAGCGGAAGCAAAATAGAAAAACTAGCTGGGCATTGTGGCAGGTGCCTATAGTCTCAGCTATTTGGGAAACTGAGACATGAGGCTCACTTAAGCCCAAGAGTTTGATGATGCCATGGCACTCAACCCCAGAACAACTGAGTGAAACTCTGTTTCAAAAAAAAAGGAAAGCAAGAAAGAGAGCAAAAGACAGAGAGAGAAGAAATAATTAAATGAGTAAAATTATTCCCAGATAAAAAATTCCAAACAAGGGTGGCGCCTGTGGCTTAATGAGTAGGACATCAGACCCATATTCTGAGGGTGGCAGGTTCAAAACCAGCCCCAGCCAAACTGCAACAAAAAACAGCTGGGCACTGTGGAGGGCACCCAGCTACTCGGGAGGCTGAGGCAAGAGAATTGCCTAAGCCCAGGAGTTGGAGGTTGCTATGAGCTGTGCTACCAAGGGTGACAAAGTAAGACTGTCTCTTAAAAATAAATAAATAAAATTCCAAGCAAGCCAAAAACAAATATTGGGAAGTATTTTCTGTATAATAACCAATGTTTATGTGTCAAGCAGTGAACTAGGAACTATATATACATATTCATATAAAATCTTATTTAGGGCGGCGCCTGTGGCTTTAGTAGGTAGGGTGCCGGCCCCATATACCGAGGGTGGTGGGTCCAAACCCAGCCCAGGCCAGCTAAAACAGCAATGACAACTGCAACAAAAATTAGCCAGGCGTTGTGGCAGGAGCCTGTAGTCCCAGCTACTTGGGAGGCTGAGGCAAGAGAATCACTTAAGCCCTAGAGCTGGAGGTTGCTGTGAGCTGTGACACCCCTGTACTCTACTGAGGGTGACAAAGTGAGACTCTGTCTCCAAAAAAAAAAACAACTTATTTAATCTTTAATAAGTACTACATAATCCTCATTTTACTGACATGGAAGTGAGGCAGAGAAGCAATTTTTTTTTTTTAGACAGAGCCCTACTCTGTTTTCCTGGGTAAAGTGCTGTGGAGTCATCATGGCTCCCAGCAACCTCAAACTCTAGGATGTAAGTGATAATCTTGCCTCAGCCTCCCCAGTGGCTGGGACTATAGTCATGTGCCACCATGCACAGCTAGTTTTGGGGTTTTTTCTTTCTACTTTTAGTGGAGACTGGGTCTCACTCTTGCTTAGGCCAGTCTTGAACTCCTGAGCTCAAGCAATCTACCTGCCTTGGCCTCCCAGACTGCTAGGATTACAAGCATGAGCCACCACCCTGGCCTAAGTAACTTTTCTTTCTTGAGGCAGAGCCTCAAGCTATTGTCCTGGGTAGAGTGCAGTGGTTCCACAGCTCACAGCTACCTCCAACTCCTGGGATCAAGCAATTCTCCTGCCTCTGCCTCCCAAGTAGCTGGGACTATAGGCACCGGCCACAATGCCCACCTATTTTTTTGATTGCAGCCATCATTGTTGTTTGGCGGGCCCAGGTGTATGTGGCTGGTGCCTTAGTCGCTTGAGCCACAGGCGCTGAGCCCTAAGTAACTTTTTAATAGGGTTGCTATTTTAACTCATGCAACCTTATTACAGAATCCACATTCTCATCATATACTATATTTTCTGTATATAAAAGGAATTACAGGTTCAGCACCCGTACCACAGTGGTTATGGCACTAAACACATACGCCAAGGCTGGCAGATTTGAACCTGGCCCTGGCCAGCTAAAACAACAATGACAACTGCAACAAAACATAGCTGGGCGTTGTGGCAGGTGCCTGCAGTCCCAGCTACTTGGGAGGATGAGGCAAGAGTTAGAGTTGTCCCAAAGTTAGAGGTTGCTGTGAGTTAAGACACTACAACACTCTAGCCAGGACAAAAAGAGAAACTGTGTCGCAGAAAAAAGAAAAAGAAAAAAGAAAGAGTAAATGGTTTCCAGTAGATGAACAACTACACGCTTTATACAAGAGAAAAACACAACTAAATTCAAGTGGGGTAGGAGGGAGTTTGGTAAGCTCCCAATGGGCATAACATAGGGGTGGGTATGTGGCACACCACCTGAGTGAAGGGTTCAACTACAACTTGGACTTTACCTAATAAACACAAAAAATGTAACCTAATTGTACCTTTATATTAATCTGAAATTTAAAAAACAAAATCTTAAAGAGTGTCACTTTATCACCCTCGCTAAACTGCCATAGCATCACAGCTCACAGCAACCTCTAGCTCTTGGGCGTAAGCAATTCTCTTGCCCCAGCCTCCCAAGTAGCTGGGACTACAGGTGCCCGCCACAATGCCCAGCTATTTTTTGTTGTAGTTTGACCAGGGCTGGGTTCGAATCAGCCACCCTTGGTATGTGGGGCCACACCCTACCCACTGAGCCAAAGGTGCCGCCCAAGGGGGAAAAAAACAATTCTTTATAAAAAAGAAGAAAAAAGAGTAAATGGTGGTTTCTCTACATAACATGAAAATGTGTTGCCTCAAGATTTCTCTTGAGGCTTCACTAATACATTCAGGCAAGTGTTTAGATTTAACAAATTCTTCTATTTCTAGAAGTCCCACTGGATAAGATTTCTCTGAACTCTTCAGTATCTCTAAAATATTTCTTGATTCCTAAACAAGCTATCTGAAATCTTTCCAACTCTTGAAGTCCAAGAAACTAAGAAACCATGATAAAGAATCATCACCATACCTCCAGCTAAGGATACTGGTGATAGGATCTAAGAAGCCCTTAAAAGCAAAAGAAAAAATTTTGCATTACCTCTTCTTTAATTTCTTCTTTTTCTTGGACCAATGGTTTTGGCTCAGGCTTAACTGGTTCCAAAGGTGGAAGGTAGTTCTTAGTATAGAGACTTTCAAATAGCTTGTCCACAAAACCTGAAGTTTCTAAGGAGAAGAAATAATGTTTAACTGCTACACAAAAGAAAACAAATGTTTGACAACACACTATTAGAAAAGCTTAGGAAAACAGAATTATTTTGTACACTGCTGGTAGGACCAAAAAAAGAGACCTATGGTATGGAGGAAAAAATCCTTTTCCAGGTTTTAAAATCCTTCTGACATACTTGCAAAATGATATGAATATAAGATTACTTGTTGGAATAGGTGATAGCAAAAGATTAGAAACTCTAATTTCCAGGAATAAGAGTCCAGTCAAATAAATTATGGAACACTCATACCACAAAATAAATAGCAGCTATAACAAGCATTGATAATCCCAGATGTCAAAGATATGAGTATTTGTATGTGTTTATTATCTGAAAGGATATAAAAACTAACAAAACTGTGTATCCAAGGTGAGAAAGGGGCAAATGTGGTCTAGGTAGAGAGATTTTCACAGTATACCTTTATATTGTTGGATTAAATGCACTACCCACTCAAACAATTTAACTGAAAAATATTTTTAAATCAGTTGAATATATATTTACACAAAAATTATATGAAAGTAACTTTTTCTGTTTTACTTTAAAGGTTGCTCTATTTTGAAACCTTTTTATACTAATTAAATGAGAGAACCAGATGTTACTTGAAGTATAAATGTCAAAATATTTACATTGTCTTTCTAAAACCAAATTTAAATAACTTTCATTAGTCCTAACCTAAGGAACAGCTGAAGAGCATATAAAAAACACAATTCAGGCTCTACTTACACTGCAATTATTACACTTTCTACACAAAATATCTTTCTGAATTCTCAAATTACCTTTTCTTCAGAAAAGCATCTTCTACTACTAATTTGTGTAGCAAATTAGCTCACAAATATAAACTTGTTAGCTCTTTTGCTATTACTTAAGACAATAAATAACTTAATCAGCCCCTTCAAAAGCCTTTCTTTCTTTCTTTCTTTTTTTTTTTGAAACAGAGTCTCACTTTGTCACTCTCGGTAGAGTACCGTGGCATCATAGCTCACAGCAACCTCCAACTCCTGGGCTTAGGCGATTCTCTTGCCTCAGCCTCCCAAGCAGCAGGGACTACAGGCGCCCGCCACAACACCTGGCTATTTTTTTCTTGCAGTTTGGCCAGGGATGGGTTTGAACGTGCCACCCTCGGTATACGGGGCCAGGGCCCTACTCACTGAGCCAGAGGCACCACCCCAAAAGCCTTTCTAATCAGAAGACTTTCTTTTTATACGTCTTTATTTTAAAAATAAATTATCACATGGATTATTTATTCATTTATTGAGACAGAATCTCACTTTGTCACCCTTGGTAGAGTACCAAGGCATCACAGCTCACAGCAACCTCAAACTCTTGGGCTCAAGTGATTTTCTTGCCTCTGCCTTCCAAGTAGCTGGGACCACAGGCACCCGCCACAACACTGGGCTATTTTCAGAGATGGAGTCTCGCTGTTGCTCAGGCTGGTCTTGAACCATGAGCTCAGGCAATCCACCAGCCATGACCTCACAGTGCTAGGATGACAGGCGTGAGTCACTGTGCCTGGCCTCACAGATTATTTTGTTATTTGAAAGACATACAGCCCAATTTTAAAAAAGCAAAGAAAAACGTCTAACACATCCAAGATATATTATTAAATTTTTTTTTGGTTTTTTTTTTTTTTGAGACAGAGCCTCAAGCTGTCACAATACTACAGGCGCCAAGCTTGATTTTCATTTTTTTAAAAGATCAGGTCTTAGAGCATCCCAGAGCCTCAAGATGTCACGGACAGAGTCTCATACTATCACAGCTCACAGCAATCTCTAATTTCTGGGCTCAAGCAAGTCTCCTGCCTCCGTCTCCCAAGTAGCTGGGACTACAGGCACCCGCCACAACGCCTGGCCATTTTTTGGTTGCAGCCGTGATTGTTGTTTGGCGGGCCCGGGCTGGATTTGAACCTGCCAGCTCAGGTGTATGTGGCTGGCACCTTAGCCCGTTGAGCCACAGGCGCTGAGCCATATTATTAAATTTTTAATAACGTATTTTAAAAAAGAGTGTGTTGGACGGCACCTGTGGCTCATCAAGTAGGGCGCAGGCCCAATATACCGAGGATCGTGGGTTCAAACCTGGCCTTGGCTGAACTGCAAAACAGAAAAATAGCCGAGAGTTGCAGCGGGCGCCTGTAGTTCCAGCTACTCGGGAGGCTGAGGCAAGAGAATCGCCAAAGCCCAGGAGTTGGAGGTTGCTGTGAGCTGTGTGACGCCATGGCACTCTACCGAGGGCCATAAAGTGAGACTCTGTCTCTACAAAAAACAAAACAAAACAAACAAAAAAAAAAGAGTGTGTTCATTTACTACTACTTTGCTCTCTTTCCTTTTTTTTATTTAAGGGGGAGGGTCTCACTGTGTTGCCCAGGTTACATAGAGTGTCCTGCATAATCACAGCTCACTGGAGCCTTGAATTCCCAGGCTCAAGTAATTCTCCTGCCTCAGCCTCCCAAGTAACTAGGACAACAGACATGTACCACCACATTTAGCTAATCTGATTTTCTGTCTTTCTTTTTTATTTTGAGAGAGTATCACGATGTTGCCCTTGGTAGAGTACTGTGGCGTCACAGCTCACAGCAACCTCAAACTCTTGGGCTTAAGCAATTCTCTTGCCTCAGCCTCCCAAGTAGATGGACAACAGGCACCCACCACAATATCCGCCTATTTTTTGGTTGTAGTTGTCATTGTTCTTTGGCAGGCTGGGGCTGGGTTAGAACCTGCCAGCTCCAGGGTATGAGGCTGGCGCCTTAGCCACTGAGGTACATGCACCATGCCCCTAATATTACTTTAAAATGTAATATAAACACAAGTATACAGCTGTACTGTCCAATATGGTAACTACTGGCTACATGTCGCTCTTTAAATTTGAGTTTACAATTAAATTTAATTCAATTTAAATTTAAAAATCCCAGCCACAGCCAAGCACAGTGGCTCGTGCTTGTAATCTTACCACTCTGGGAAGTCGAGGTGAGTGGACTGCCTGAGCTCAGGAGTTAAAGACCAGCCTAAGCAAGAGCGAGACCCTACCTCTACTACAAATAGAAAAGTTAGCTGGTCATTGTGGTGGCACCTGTAGTCCCAGTTACTCAGGCTGAGGCAAGAGAATTGCTCAAACCCAGAAGTTTGAGGTTGCTGTGAGCTATGACTCCAGGACACTCTATCCAGGGCAACAGAATGAGGCGCCTGTAGCTCAGTGGGTAGGGCATCAGCCACATACACCGAGGCTGGCGAGTTCAAACCCAGCCCAGACCAGCTATAACAACAACAGGCTCAGCACTTGTGTCTCAGCAGGCTAAGGCACCAGCCATGTACACCTGAGCTGGCGGGTTCAAATCCAGCCTGGACCCGCCAAACAACAACGATGACGTCTACAACCAAAAAATGGCCGGGCGTTGTGGCGGGCGCCTACAGCCCCAGCTACTTGGGAGGCGGAGACAAGAGACTCGCTTGAGCCCAGGAATTGGAGGTTGCTGTGAGCTGTGATGCTACAGCACTCTATCCAGGGTGACAGCTTGAGGCTCTGTCTCAAAAAAAAAACGATGACGACAACTACAACAACAAAAAAAATAGCCAGGCATTGTGGCAGGCGCCTGCAGTCCCAGCAACTTGGGAGGCTGAGGCAAGAAAATTGCTAAAACCCAAGAGTTTGAGGTTGCTGTGAGCTGTGACACCACAGCATTCTACCCACCCAGGGCAACAGTTTGAGACCCTGTCTCAAAAAAAAAAAAAAAAAAAAAAAAACAGCCATATTAACCACATTTGAGAGCTCAATAGCCACATGTGGCTAATAGCTACTAAACTGGCAAGTATAGATACTGACCACATCATTGCAAAGTTCTATTGGACAGTTTTAGTCTAAAAAGACACATGTAAGCAGATTAACAGTGATTTTTAATCTCTGGTGGCTAATTTATGACTGTTTATTTTCTTCTCCTTTTTAAAATGTATTTTATAGCTCTTTCTCATATATATTGCCTTTGTAATTTAAAAAAATTACTAAAAATCCTTACAGCTTTTTATAAGAGGAATTCTTAAATATCTCTACACATGGATTTGCCTCTTACCAAATATCTTTACTACGCTTTGCTCTGTCTTTTTTCACGCCTCTACATTTCACATGACTCATCTTTAATGTAAATTAATGCTTTTTGTTTTTTTTGGCCAGGGCCAGTTTTGAACCCACCACTCACGGTATATGGGTTCAGTGCCCTACTCCTTGAGCCACAGGTGCTGCCCTAAATAATGCATCTAGGAGAAAACACTCATCTGTACTGGGGAAGTATTACTTGATGGTTTTGTTTACAAAGAAAGGCATAAAATGCATGAAAAAATATGTAATCCTGTGTTTTAGATTAAGAATCCACATTTACTCTTTTCGTCCTCAGAAGAAACATATTTATTGGCGATCTTCTCATTACTGATAGCTCCATTATTTATTTATTTTAAGAAAAAGGGTCTGGCTCTGTTACAAGGGTGAAGTATGGTTGCCCAATCACAGTTCACTGTAACCTCACCTTCTAGACACAAGCAATCCTCCCAGCTCAAGCTTCCAAGCAGCTAGGAACACAGGTGAGTGACATCATGACCAGATAACTTTTTAATTTTTTTTAATTTTTTTAGAGATTGGGTCTTGCTATGTTACCAGGTATTGCTATGTTACTCAGGCTAGATGCAAACTCCTAAACACTCAAAGCACTGGAATCACAGGCATGAACCACCAAATCCAGCCACCAATAGCCAGACTAACTGATAAGTATTATTCACATTGCTATTCATACATTCAACAGCATTTCCTGAACATCTTCCATGGGCCAAACTCTGCAGGTTCTGTTTCCACTCTCAGCAGAAGACAAGACAGATAAACAGGGATAAGATAAACAGGCAAATAAATATATGATGAGAGTAATAGTGCCAGGGAAAAAACAAAACATGGTTGGAATGAGAAAAGAGTGAATGGAGACATGGAGTATACCATACTGCATATAGACTGTTCAGGGGAATATGCTCTGAGAAGATGCTATTTGAAAAGAGACTAGAAAAAGTGAGGGAAGAATCCACATTTCAGAAAAGGGTAAAACAAAAGGCCCTGAGTTGTAAACATGCCTTATTCAACAGGTGGTCAAAGTGACTAGAATGAAACAAGCAAGTGACTGGTAGGAGATGAGGTCAGAGCAACAAAAGGGAAAACTTCAAGAAAGCTCTCTTGATCATGGAAAACGACTTTGGTAGAAAGATGGGAAGTTAAAGGAAAAAGGAAAAGAAGACAATGCCCATCTCTTCTAGGATATCAAGAGGCTCCAGCCAAGAAAGGAAAAAACAGATGGGTTTATTGTCTTAATGAACAGTAAGAACAACTAGCTTCACTATCCTTAAACTGTTACCCCTCAATCATCAAGGCTCTGCCAAAGGCTGCAATGATCTAATCACCTAAAAAGCATCAGAGCTGCCACTGCTGCCTCAATATAGGAAAGCAGCAAAATCAGTTCTGCCAAAACACAAAATAAATAATTAAGCATGTTCCTATCAAGTTGTTATCTTCAAGACTTTTCAGGAAGTTTTAAATTTGAAATCTTTACTGAAATACTTGGTTGAAGACCCATAATAATTACCTTTTTGTAAAAAGACATCAAGTTGATCTGCACAAAAGGCTTTCAATTCTTTTTCAGGTTTGTCCTTCTTGACCAGTGCTACAACATAGTTGGCTAAAGCTGAAGGGTCAGCATCACATCTATTTAGACAAAAAGAAAACAAAAATTTAAAAATACATCTCTTTCAAACAGCATTTTTAATGAATTAACTCCTATTTTGGAAGACCAAAGTTGAAGACTGTATTTTAAAATTTAACCACAAACATAGGCAACTAAAATAATAAATAGCATATACATACTTCAAATGAGATTTTCTTTTCTGTTTATTTCTATAAAATAACAAGTTTGTCTATTTTTGAATTTCTGATTAAACCAAGTGTCTTGGACCAGGTCTACATTTATTTGCTCTCTCAATGATAGTAGGTAACGGGTGGCAACTGACCCTTAAGTTGCAGTTTGGTGGCTTGATAGTCCCTGAGGAACTATCTGTTCCATGTAACCAATGAGGAAAAAGCAGGGGGTGGGACAGCTTTTTCCTCTTCTAAAGGTACTTCTCCCTAAAATCTCAGGCACCAGCAACTAAAAATGGCTATCAATACCACTAATCTTTTTAGTGAGAGTATCTTTTTTTTTTTTTAATTGAGACAGAGTCTCACTATGTCACCCTACATGGACTTCCATAGAGTCATAGCTCACAGCAACCTCAAACTCTTGGGCTCAAACAATACTTTTGCCTCAGCCTCCCTAGTAACTGGGACTACAGGAGCCTACCACAAAGCCTGACTATTTTTATAGAGCATGTGGCCAGCGCTCTAACCACTGAGCCTGGGCACCGCCCTTTTAATGAGAGTATCTTAAGGATTTTTAAAAGGGAGAACAAAAAAAGGATGACACCATAAGTATTACTGGGAAATGCTTTAGTGGTATAGGAATGAGAAAATTTAGGCATTAGAAACAGAAAGGAGAAAGGGTGAATCGGAGGCAGAGATAAACTTGACCTACTTGACTTTTTTTTTTAGTTAGTAGTAACCTGACTTGGATGCTCAAAATCATTTCCAGAGTAGCACATGATCTTTGGGTTGCCAGCTCCGAAAGTATAGAAATCTGTCAGACATTTTATCTACATCACACGAAACTAAAAGTTTTCATGGTATGTATACACACACACACACGCACACGGAAGGCGGTCTAGACACAATGAAAAATAGAGATATATGGCTGGATATTTACCAATCATACATATACATACATATATACACACTAAAAAAATCATTATACACATAAGCTAAATCCAGAATATGTAGTACTACACATTTTTTTTTCTAGATTCCCCCTTGAATGCATATTTAAATAACATATCCTTTAAGGCTTTACAGGGTTGTTATAAAGGTAAAACAAAAATTCAGTGTAACAGTAAAAACCATTACGCAGGGCAGCGCCTGTGGCTCAAAGGAGTAGGGGCGCTGGCCCCATATGCCAGAGGTGGCATGTTAAAACCCAGCCCAAGACAAAAACTGCAAAAAAAAAAAAAAAAAAATTATGCAAAGAAAGTAATTACATCCTTATAAAACACTATTCGAATCTAATCTTTTCCTTTCTTTTTTTTCTGAGACTCGGAGTCTAACTTTGTTACCCTTGGTAGAGCGCTATGGCATCATAGCTCACAGCAACTTTGGGCTCAAGTGATGCTCAAGCCTCAGTTTTTCATTTTTAGTATAGACAGGTTCTCACTCTTGCTCAGGCTAGTCTCAAATTCATGAGCTCAAGTGACTCCACCTGCCTTGGCCTCTTAGCACACTAGAATTACAGGTGTCAGCCACCCCATCTGGCCACAAATCTGAGTAATCTTATTCTATAATCCTGTCAACAAGAAAGTTAAAAAGTTTCAGCTCAAAGGTGTCAATCATATTTCCAACAATTTTTTGAATTAGTAAACAAAGCCAAGCACCAGCAATTTACTTTCTTCTATTTTTCATTTTTAAAGTTAATAATTCAATAAAACAGTTTTTCTCATTGCCAATATTAACACTGCCACTGCCATGGCAAAGGCTTACCTATTTAAACATTCATGTACCAAATTCTAAGACAGAAAATTTCAATTACAAAACTCAGATCTAATTTAAAAAATTGTTGAGACCAAGGCGGGCGGATTGCATGAGCTCACTGGTTAGAGACCAGCCTGAGCCACAGGGAGACCTCATGTCTAAAAAAAAAACAGCCAAGTGGGCTACACCTGTGGCTCAAAGGTGTAGGTCACTGGCCCCATATACCAGAGGTAGTGAGTTCAAAACTGGCCCTGACCAAAAACTGTAAAAAGAAAATGCCAGGCATTGTGGAGGGTGCTTGTAGTCTCAGCTACTTAGGAGGCTGAGGCAAGAGAATCACTTGGGCCCAGGAGTTTGAGGTTGCTGTGAGCCATGACACCACGGCACTCTACCTAAAGCAATAAAGTAAGACTCTTGTCTCAAAAACCAAAACCAAAAAAAAAAAAATTTAATTAATTAATTAAAAAATGATTGAGCAAAGTCAAAGTGTTAGGAGAAAGTACAAGTGCTCAAAGATACTAAGTTATACATTGAAGATATGCAATTTAAAAGGAAGTCAAGATTTTCCTTAAGAAGCATAAGCTTGGCACCTGTGGCTCAACTGGCTAAGGCGCCAGCCACGTACACCTGAGCTGGCGGGTTCGAATCCAGCCCAGCCCGCCAAACAACAATGGTGGTTGCAACCAAAAAAATGGCTGGGCGTTGTGGCGGGCCCCTGTGGTCCCAGCTATTTGGGAGGCAGAGGCAGGAGACTCACTTGAGCCCAGGAATTGGAGGTTGCTGTGAGCTGTGATGCCACAGCACTCTACCCAGGGTGACAGCTTGAGGCTCTGTCTCAAAAAAAAAAAAATAATTAAAAAATGTATATCCTGAGAAGAAAGAGGCCAGAAATAATATACTCTGTGCTTTATGATTCCATGTTACACAAAAACGCTACAAAGTGCAAATTAATCTATGATGATGGGACACAGGTCAGTGGTTGCCTGAGAGAGGGGGAGGGAGAGCAGAGAGGAAGGAGAGAGGGAGGGGGCGTGAAGGTGCTCAGAGGGGTTCTGTGTCCTGCCTGATGGGTGGTTTCAGAGGTTCATACCTATAAAACTCAGCATGTGGTATAATTGAGTAGGTACACGTTACTCTCTGTAAATTACACTTCAATAAAAGTTTTTTTTTTTTTTTTGAGACAGAGCCTCAAGCTGTCGCCCTGGACAGAGAGTGCTGTGACATCACAGCTCACAGCAACCTCCTGGGCTCAAGCGAGTCTCCTGCCTCTGCCTCCCTAGTAGCTGGGACTACAGGTGCCCGCCGCAACACCTGGCCATTTTTTGGTTGCAGCCGTCATTGTTGTTTGGCGGCTCGGGCTGGATTCGAACCTGCCAGCTCAGGGGGTTAAGCCACAGGCGCCAAGCCGTTCAAAAGATATTTTAATGTGTAATTCAATGTCTTGTTAAAAATAGTGCGCTATGGTTAGGCGTGGTGGTTCACGCCTGTAGTCCCAGCACTCTGAGAGGCAGAGGCAGGTGGATCACCTGAGCTCAGGAGTTTGAGACCAGCCTGAGCAAGAGGGAGACCTTGTCTCTACTAAAAATAGAAAAACTAGCTGGGCATCGTGGCTGGCACCTATAGTCCCAGCAACTCGGAACAGTGAGGCAGGAGGATCCAGGTGTCTGATTTTGCTGTGACCTAGGCTGACACCACGGTACTCTAGTTTCGGCAGGAGAATGAGACTCTTGTCTAAAAAAATAAATAAAGGTGTAGTAAACTGTGAGATTGGGAAGTACAGGGAGTGGTCCAGTAACAAAGGGCAGAGTAGCAGAGCCGAGGTGATCCCCCAGCCAAGCCCCATGGAATGCTACCCAACAGTAAAGGAGTGGACTGCTGACACACGTAACCACCTGGAATCACGCTCAGCCAACCAAGGCAATCTCAAACGGTTGTATTTACTGTATGCCTGTGCTTCAGTAACATTTTTGAAATGACAAAATTATAGAAATGAGGAACTGTTAAGTTCTTGCTTAAGGGTTAGGGATTGTGGGGGTTATCAAAGGGTAGCATGAGGGCTCTTCTTGGACTGAGGGGACCATTTTGGACCTTGAATGTGAATAGTGGAGACACAGACCACACGTGGGTCAAAACCGCACAGAACCTAGGGCACACAAGTGAGTGGATTAAGACCATGGATTGTTGGCTCAGAGCCCGTAGCACAGCGGTTACGGCGCCAGCCGCATACACCAGGGGTGGCAGGTTTGAACCAGGCCTGGGCCAGCTAAACAACAGTGACAACTGCAACAAAAATAGCCGGGCATTGTGGTGGGCGCCTGTAGTCCCAGCTACTTGGGAGACTGAGGCAAGAGAATCGCTTAAGCCCAGGAGTTGGGGGTTTCTGTGAGCTGTGACACCACGGCACTCTACCCAGGGTGACATACTGAGACTGTCTCAATAAAATAAATAAAATAAAGTCCTGGGTGGTGCCTGTGGCTCAGTGGGTAGGGCACTGGCCCCATATATCGAGGGTGGCGGGTTTGAACCCAGCTCTGCAAACAAAATAAATAAATAAATAAAGTCCTGCCAGGTGACCCCAGGCCCCTGGGACGCGGGGGTGTAACCCATGCACGCACCTGCCCATCCGGCAAGGCAGCCCCTGGTGGCAGCTTCTCTCCACCCCTGACTGACCGGTCCCCAGTAAAGCTCAGGGACAGCCGCTCAGCACAGATAGTGTCTGGCTGAGAAGCACAAAAGTTTCCTAAGGAGGAAAAAGAGTCGCCCCCAACCCCTGCCCCCACAGAAGCCAAGCCAGACCTTTTGAGCCGGAGCACACTTGGGGCACTGGCACAGGGGGTGGCAGAGTTCCAGGTCTGCTGCAATGGCAGGAGCCTCCGCGTCGTCCAGGTCCTCCTCTGTCCACTCCAGAAGGTAGCGCACCTGCCCAGGGGAGGAGGAGGAACGGGCTCCAGGTCCACCCCGGCTCTGCGCGGCTCCGGGACCTCTCACACACACAGGGGCTCCCACATCAGGGCCGCACGCCTGTCGCCCCACCACGTGCCCTCTGACCCCTCGTGAGGCCGGCTGTGCTCAGGCTGTCCACCCTCAGCGGACAGACACCAAGCTACCCTTGCAGCCTGTTGGAGACTCCTGTCTTCTATCCAGAGAGGGGGCAGACCGGTGCTGCCTCAGGGTGACAGCTCTAAAAGCTGCTCGCAGGGCACTGGGGAGAGCCCCCTCTTACGGCGCCTGACTGCACACAGCCAGCAACCTGCCAGCAGGCTCCGGCCACCTTTCTCCCCTGGCAGAAAACATTCTGGGAAGCCGACAACTGATTTGGGACACACCTAGCAAGGGGTGGGGGAACCCTGAGCCTCCCTGAATCTCCCAACCTCCTCAGCTAGAAAGCACTGGCCCACAAATGAATATTTTTGTTTGTTTGTTTGTTTGTTTTTAAGAGACAGGGTCTCACAATGTTGCCTGGCATGGAGGTAGTGGCCGTTCACAGATCACAGAGCTCTGCAGCCTCAAGCTCCTCAACTCCAGCAATCCTCCAGTCCCAGCCTCCCAATGCAAGGATGTGAAAGACCCCCAACAGGTCAAATGTATGTACCAAGAAAAACGAGTTTCTAGTATATTAAAGGTGAGGAAAGAAAACGACAGGCCTGTTTATAGCACCAAGTAAGTTGGCACATGGCCACCGAGGCACAGACACCCCCTGCTCCAAACATCCCCTCCCTCAGATCCCTCCCAGACCCCTGAACAGACACTCTGGGGGTGAAAACACCAACGGCTTCTGTGCAGGGGCCTCAGCCGACAGGCCAGCTGAGACAGACCGAGGCAGTTCCTCTGATGGGAAGACGGGGGCTGCCAGGCAGGTGGGCTCAGGCGGGGGTTGGGAGGCTCCGGGGATTCACTGGGACGACTGCGGGACATTGGTGGCCTGTGTCTGCTCACCCGGATGAGCCCCTGCCCACCCACAGCAGAAGTGCAGACACTTGTGACATGGGGCTGAGGGCCCCCAGTTGCCCTCCATGCTTCCTCCAAAGAATGCTGGGTTCTCCCGGGCGGATCTCACGAGAGAATGCTCTGGTTTGGCTGTGCACATCCCACGCCTCCTGCTGAAATCCACTCCCCAGTGCTGGAGGGAGGCTCGGCTTCCTATGAATGGCTTGGAGCCAGCCTCACCGTAAACAGTGAGTTTTCACTGTCAAAGTTCCTCAAAGAGGCGGAACACAGTGGCTCACACCAGGAACCCTAGTACTGTGGGAGGCCAAGACAGGAGGATCACTTGAACTCAGGAGTTCGAGACCAGCCTGAGCAAAAGCCAGACCCCATCTCTACTAAAAATAGAAAAGTTAGTTGGGCGTGTGGAAGGCATCTGTAGTCTCAGCTACTCGGGAGGTGAGGCAGAAGGATGGCTTGAGCCCCAGAGTTTAAGGTTGCAGTGAGCTATGACACCACAGCACTCTATCCAGGGTGACAGAATGAGACTTTGTCTCAAAAAAAAAAAAAAATTCTGGGAGAGCTGGTTGTGAAAAGAGCCTGTCACTGCCCCCTTCCCCGTCTAGCCCTGGGGCCCCTACACCTCCTCCTTCTGCTCCTTGCAGCTGGAGTGGAAGCAGCCCGAGGCCCCAGAAGCCACAGCTGCTCCCGGGCGCTTGTGGGGCCTGCAGAACTATGAGCTGGACAACCCCCCATCCTTCCCTCCGGACACACGACCGCCTCTCGAGGGTTCTTCCACAGCAGCACACAGACCAGGGCACGCAGCATCCCAGTGTCGCCCAGACACAGACACCCGTGTCACTGGGAACCCCGCTGTCATCCTGCCAGATGAACGGCGGCCCTGGGCAAAGGCTGGTAACACACTGATAATTACATTCAGATTCTTCGTGGCCCAGAGGCTGCTTTCATAATCGGATCCCAGCGATGTGTGTACACCGCCTCACGCTCAATCACCAACGGACAGCGCTCTAGAAATACACATCCCTGAAAAGCTCTCTTGTAATATGACTTATTCAGAGCTGCTAATTTGGTAAGCACCTAATTCACTAGTCCATTAAGAGTGGAAGTCACGTTCCTCTCAGGAAGCTGAAGACAGCCCAGGGAAACTGCCTGTGGGGATCTAACCAAGGCTTCTCCACTGTCCACTGATCTCACTGTCAGCCGGTAAGGACCGACGCTTGCCCTTGAACCGTAGTATCCTCTCCAGCTGCCAATCCAGGGCAGCCAACGCTGTTTCCCGACTCGTTGGAGCCCAGCCGTCCGCAGCTTCGGCAGAGTCACAAACATCTCTGAGGTCTGCCCTGGCCTTTACCACCACCTCTTCTCCCTGCAACCCTGCACTCTAGTTTTTTGTTTTGAGACAGAGTCTCACTTTGTCATCCACAGTAGAGTGCAGTGGCGTCATAGCTCACAGCAACCTCAAACTCTTGGGCTCAAGTGATTCTCTTGTCTCAGCCTCCCGAGTACCTAGGACTACAGGTGCCCGCCAGAGTGTCCAGCTATTTTACGAGACAGGGTCTCACTCTGGCTCAGACTGGTCTTGAATCTGTAAGCTCAGGCGATCCACCCGCCACGGCCTCCCAGAGAGTAGGATTACAGGTGTGAGCCACCTCACCCAGCCCCTGTGTTCTTTTAAAAGCAGGCTCTCACTTTGCTCTTAGTGCACACTCTGTGTCCTGGACGTGGTCTGTTCTTAGTGCAAACAGCTCAGCACATTCCTGGAATACTAATGTCTAAAAGGCAGGGACCAGCTTCAGCAGCCTCTGGCCAGGCAAAGTGGTTCACACCTGTAATCCCAACATGCTGGGAGGCCAAGGCAGGAGGATTGCCTGAGTTCAGGAGTTTGAGACCAGTCTGAGCAAGACCGAGACCCCATCTCTACTAAAAATAGAAAAACTAACCAGTCATAGAAATGGGCACCTGTAGTCCAAGCTACTTGGGAGGCTGAGGCAGGAGGACTGATCAATCCCAGGAGTTTGAGGTTGCTGGGAGCTAAATTGCCATGGCCCTCAACCCAGGGTGACAGAGTAAGACTCTGTCTCAAACAAACAAAATCTGCTTCGATTTTACTTGTCGAGAAAACATAATATCCATTACCAAATGCTCATTAAATAGACCACCTTCTATGAGAAACTGAACAGAGATTCCATAAGACTTGAAAATGAATTGGAGTCAGAACACCTTGCTTTAAACCAAGGGCAGACTTTTTAAAATGCACCTCTAAAAACTCACCATTTCTAGATCTCCATCAGCAACCGCTCTTAGAAGTTTTTCTACCTTAATAAAAGGAAGAAGGATGTTAGTAAAATGACTTTAATAATAAAATCGTGATTGAAATCGTGTATACATTCCAAAAGGCTACTAGCTTTTACTTGCCACCTGCTTTGTGGAGTTTTGAGGGCTCACTTAGTATCTTTCAAACACATCCCTAAAACTACTCAGCTAGGACATCCTAAGAAGTTGCTGGTGTGCACAGAACCCTTTGCCATTGAAAGTGTACAGCACAGGCGCAGGAGCTGACACCTGTACTCTAGGACCCCATCGCTACTAAAAATAGAAAAACTAGCATGGTGTTGTGGCAGGTGCTTATAGTCCCAGCTACTCGGGAGGCTGAAGCAAGAGGATTGCTCGAGCCCAAGAGCTTGAGGTTGCTGTGAGCTGTGACGCTACAGCACTCTATCCAGGACAACAGAATGAGACTCTATCAAAAATTTAAAAAAAAAAAAAAGGTGTATACAATGTAACTACCATTTGTGTGGCGAGGTAAGATGACAGTCACTCCTATGATTTTGAATGACATATACGGAACCTGGCCCTCACTGTCTGAGGGGCCACGAGGATAGACGCCCGTCCTGGGAGAGATTTCAGGTCTGTGTTAGCCTTTGACCTTGGTGTTGTCTGCTGTGGTTTTGCATCAAGCTGAGCTTATAGGTCAAATCCTGGGGAGTCAGTGAGGGGGTCCCCACTCACAGGGAGCTGTCGACGGGACTGAGAGACATCCAGGCCCTGGCAGCCTTTGGTCGGACTGGGCTGACCTACCTGGCTGACACTGAGCAAGCTCTAAGATAAGTGAACAAAAGATCCAAACCAGCTTTTCCAAAACACAACGCATGCATGTGTCTACATAGATTTTTTTAAGAAGTGGAGAATGATGCCCATCAGGTTATTGACAGGGTGTAATAAGGTGGGGAAACAGAGGGTGACGGGCAGAGAACGCTGCCCACAAACATGCTTTGTACGATGGTCTGAAATTCTGGACCTTGGGTGGCCTGACCCGTACTTTTCCTAGAATACTGTCTCTCCTCCTCTCTCTCTCTTATACACACACTCCACCAAGCAAAGTGCTCCTGAGCACACAGGCCACGGACGGGCAAGGGAAAGTGACAAGCACTGTGAATTGCAGCCAGGCCCCACCGAAGGCAGTGACCTTGGTCACAAAAACAAACAGCTGCCCCAGCAACAACTGACCAATGGGCTGAAAGGGCAGCGCTCACAGGGCTGTGGCTCTGTAATGGGCTGCCATACCCGCAGGGCCGCCGGGTCCCCTTCCCCGCCCTCCGGTCTGGAAGCGTCACCTCTCTATAATCTTTCTTGCTGTCCTCTGGCCTGGAGCTCGCCGACATGGAAGAGAAGCTGGAGGTGGAGGAGCCCTGGCTGATGGAATCCACGGAGCGCTGAGGGGACGTCACCGGGACCTGCATGCAGCCAGAGGAAAGACGTGGGCGCACAGACACTCCAGGGCTGTAGGGGAGCCCCTTCCAGTCCCCAGTGCCACCACTCACCACCGCACTGCTGACGTACCTCTGAAGACTTCGGCCTCCTTTCCAGAGACGGATGACGGGCTTCCAGGACAGAGAGGATCTGGAAGGTCAAGGGCGTGAACAGTGCCCAGTGGGACGGGCGTCACCTCAACAACGTGCCGCCTCCCACACACCCCCCAGCCTGTCCTCCTGCTCTGAACGTCCCTCGGCCGGAGTCTCAGGTCGTGAGGCCCAGCCACACCCTTGGACAGACAGACAGACGGAGACCCAGAAGACCCAGAGCGGGTGGGGACTAGCCCAGGATCACACCTCATACCGTGTGTGTTCCTCCTGTCCCACGGGAGGGGTCAGGGCTTCCCACACACCACTCCAAGGATAAGAAACTGCCAGACACAGAAGGGGCCGCCAAGGCTACCTTGTCCAGCACCCTGGCAAAAAGCGTGCCCTCTCCGTCGCCACCCAGGTGTCTGAAGCAGGAATGGCTGACAGCCGCACCAGGGAGGCTGCTGGCTCCTTTCCCTGGCACACAGCCCTCGGGAAGGGCCTCTGGGGGGAGCTACACTGGGGACCGGCATGCTGCTTCACACCTGTAATCCCAGCACTCTGGGAGGCCCAGGCAGGTGGATTGCTTGAGGTTAGGATTGCAAAACCAGCCTGAGCAAGACCCCGTCTCTACTAAAAATAGAATAACTCAGGTGTTGTGGCGGGTGCCTATAGTCCCAGCTCCTCAGGAGACTGAAGCAAGAGGACCACCTGAGCCCAGGAATTTGAGGTTGCTGTGAGCCATAATGATGCCACAGTATTCTACCCAGGACAACAGTGAGACTGTCTGTAGAAACAAATAAATGAAGATAAAAATAGAAAACCTAGCTGTGTATTATTTTGGGAACCTGTAGTCCCAGCTACTCGGAGGCTGAGACAAGAGAATCTCTTGAGCCCAAGAGTTTGAGGTTGCTGTGAGCTGTGATGCCACAGCACTCGACCGAGGACAAAAGGGTGAGACTCTGTCTCAACAACAAAAAAAGAAGTTCCAGTGGCAGAAGAGCCCCCGCACCCCAGAACAGCTCAGCACCTCGGTCCTGGCAGGTCCAGCTGCCACACAGCTGTGGCCCTGTGCATGTCTGGGCAGCTGGCTCAGGCCCCTGCCCATCTCATAGGAACAGTGAACAGAGAGGGCAGGCGGTGGCTCTGGAGGGGACGGGATGTTACCCCGCAGACCGTGGGGAAGGCTTCACAGGAGTGCGTTTCTCCCTATCAAGCACACGTGGCTTTCTGGACACCCATCGTCCCACATGCTACAAGGGAACCAGTAAAAGACCGAAAGGCGGAACCCTGGGCCTGTGCACAGGGGCCAGCTGGAGTCCTCCCTGGAAGGAGAATTGCTCTGGACGGCCCAGGGCACTCACTGCTGGGGGATCTGCCCACGCTTCCTGTGAGGCGCCCCTCACCAAAGCCAACGGCTCCTGGAGGCGCCCAAGCTCCTTCCCACTCATACTGGGGGAGCTTTTTCCCTACGTGTTACCAAAACTGTGTTTCCAGAAATGACAGCCAGGAAAAGGGGGGGGGGGGGCTCAATCAACAAATCATCATGGAAAGAAACCCTTGACGGTCAAGGGCAGCCAAATGGGAGGGCAGTTTCCAGGCACCGAAGGGGAAGGAGCAGGGGCCACACTCCCCCACTCCCTGTCCCCTCTCCACTCTGCCATGAACCTCTGTCCCATTTTCACACTCTCTGTTCAAGGACAGATCAGCACGCTCACAGGTCCAGGCAAACTCTGCCAGCGCAGTTCTGGGAACACTAAGAAAAAACTGCCAGTAAAACTGAAAATAATATAAATAAGTAACAAGGAGGTCCCGAGGGCAGCAGAGAGGGTGCAGGCCATGTTCTGCCCATGGGAGCTAATGCACAATTTGTCCATCAAGGCCAAGGCCCAATTGATCTACAGACATTGATTTTTTTAAAGCCGTACTGCCACTCAGAGGTGGAAGGCACTGCTACCTTGGAGTTCAACGCGCACGTGAGTGGCGTCTCTTTCAGCCTGTTCTGCATCTCCGTGGAGGCCCCGTTTTGCAGCAGCGTCTCTATGATGCCCTGGTAGCCCCAGCGTGCAGCGATGTGCAGGGGGGTGTCTCCTTTCTCGTTGCCGATGTCCAGTCTGCATGACTGCACGTCGTAGTAGACCAGAGCCTTCACACACTGCGGGGTGGTGGCAAGTGACACCATTAATAACAGCTACGCCTTGGGCACCATCTGTGCCTGGTTAAAGCTGAGGCTCTGCTCACCGTGTGTGTGTGTGTGTGTGTGTGTCTAACAACAAACAGAAAGAATCAAACATCAGGATACCTCAAAGGACACAGCTGCCAATCAGTAAGAAATGGTGGACTGAGCCTTTGACGTCTCCATGTATAGAACGGAGCTATCTTAGCAGCCTGAGATGGTGACCCCTGAGAGGCCTGCCTGTCCTCTGTCCCCTGGCCTCCAGCTTTCCATGGGCACTCGGGTTTGGGGAGTGTTCCTACAGTTCCCTAGCTGGTAAGGCAGCTCACCGGGCCTAAACTGTTTTACACAATG
Source organism: Arctocebus calabarensis (assembly GCA_963573935.1). Classification (NCBI taxonomy): domain Eukaryota; kingdom Metazoa; phylum Chordata; class Mammalia; order Primates; family Lorisidae; genus Arctocebus; species Arctocebus calabarensis. Next base: position 1,577 of record CAUYON010024348.1, on the reverse strand, counting down.
GTTCCTTCGGAACACCTGCTTTCCTTCTGGGAATATGGGGTTTGGGGGCTTCCATGACCCACCTGCAGTAGAAGCCCCAGCACTGGGCCCCTTGTGAGCATCCCTGGTGGGCGCCCCTTTGTGTGTCCTGTCATGACTCATTGCTGGAGGAATTAAGCATGTTCCATGTGGCTCCATGGAGAGGACAGTGTGAAGCTCACCCGTGTTTCCTCGGGACTTTGTCCAGCTGCCCCTTGCCTTGCTGACTCTGCTGTGTCCTTTCACTGCAATCAAAGGGCAGCCATGTGCTGAGCCCCTGAGTCCTAGCAGAGCACTAAACCTGGGGCTGGTCGTGGAGACAGCGCACCTGGGTCTAACACAGTGCACCTGGATCCTGACCTATTAAAGAATGGCCTAGATCTATATTGAGTCACCTAAAGAATTTCCATAATGTGGTGTGAACTTAGGAAAGCAAGCTGCAGAAAAACACATGGAGTAGAGCCGGGCGTCACGGCAGGCGCCTGGAGCCCCAGCTACTCGGGAGGCTGGGGCAAGAGGATGGCTTGAGCCCAGGAGTTGGAGGCTGCTTTGAGCTGTAACACCACAGCACTCTACCCAGGGTGACAGAGACTCTGTCTCAAAACAAAAAAAATTTTAAAAACCATCAGACTCTATTTCTGTATCAACCACCTAACCCAGCCTAAACCCTCACATGTTTAAATCTACCTGTGTATGTCTATGGCAAGAAGGGGGAAGAAGAGTAGGTAAAAAAAATTAATACGCACACAGTAAAACTGTAAGAGAGAAATTTAAACATTCCTTGTTGTTACTGTAGAAGTTGAATACATATAAAAGTAAGAACAAGATGGTAGCAGGGATAAATGGATATGATTTGATTTCAGGATAAGATAATGGGAAATTAAGTTTTAGATTTCTGTAACTTCAATATAGCATCTGTAATGCACTGAAAATTCTTTTTAAATTAAAAAGATATATACACCCAATGTTCCAAGAGTTATCAACACAAAACACATTCAATACATTAGAAATTGGCATTTCTATGGCTAGCAAACATAAGAAAAAATGCTCATCATCCCTAATTATTAGAGAAATGCAAATCAAAATCACCCTGAGATACCATCTAATCCCAGCAAGAATGGCCCACATCACAAAATCTCAAAACTGAAGATGCTGACGTGGATGTGGAGAGAAGGGAACACTTGTACCCTGCTGGTGGGACTACAAACTGATACAACCTTTTTGGAAGGAAGCATGGAGAATCCTCAAAGAACTCAAGCTAGACCTCTCATTTGATCCGAAAAGCCCGTTACTGGGCATCTACCCAGAAGGAAAAAAATCATTTAGCCATAAGGACACTTGCACTAGACTGTTTATGGCAGCTCAATTTACTATCAGCCTAAATGCCCCTCAACACAGGAATGGATTAACAAGCTATGGTATATGTACACTATGGAATACTATTCAGCCATTAAAAAAAGATGGAGACTTTACAGCCTTTGTATTAACCTGGATGGAAGTGGAACATATTATTCTTAGTAAAGCATCACAAGAATGGAGAAGCATGAATCCCATGTACT
>CAUYON010024347.1:0-36331 GCA_963573935.1 Arctocebus calabarensis | reverse complement strand
TATTCAATAAATGGTGCTGGGAGAACTGGATATCCACATGTAAAAGACTGAAACTGGACCCTCACCTTTCTCCACTCACAAAAATTGATTCAAGATGGATAAAGGACTTAAATTTAAGGTACAACACAATAAAAATTCTGAAAGAAAGCATAGGAAAAACACTGGAAGATACTGGCCTGGGGAAAGACTTGATGAAGAAGACTGCCATGGCAATTGCAACAACAAAAATAAATAAATGGGACTTAATTAAACTCAAAAGCTTCTGCAAGGCTAAGGAGACAATAACCAAAGCAAATAGATAATCTACACAATGGGAAAGGATATTTGCATACTTTGAATCAGACAAAAGCTTGATAACTAGGTTGTATAGAGAACTCGAATTAATCCACATGAAAAAAGCCAACAATCCCATATATCAATGGTCAAGAGACATGAATAGAACCTTCTCTAAAAAAGATAGATGAATGGCTAACAAACAAACATATGAAAAAATGCTCATCATCCCTAATTATTAGAGAAATGCAAATCAAAACCACCTTGAGGTACCATCTAACCCCAGCAAGAATGGCCCACATCACAAAATCTCAAAACTGCAGATGCTGACGTGAATGTGGAGAGAAGGGAACACTTGTACACTGCTGGTGGGACTGCAAACTAATACAACCTTTTTAGAAGGAAGTATGGCGAACTCTCAAAGAACTCAAGCTAGACCTCCCATTTGATCTTACAATCCCATTACTAGTCATCTACCCAGAAGGAAAAAAATCCTTTAATCATAAGGACACTTGCACTAGACTGTGTATTGCAGTTCAATTTACAAATTGCCAAAATGTGTAAACAGCCTAAATGCCCACCAACCCAGGAATGGATTAATAAGCGATGGTATATGTACACTATGGAATACTATTCAGCCATTTAAAAAAATGGAGACTTGGCTCGGCGCCTGTGGCTCAGTGGGCTAAGGCACCAGTCACGTACACCTGAGCTGGCAGGTTCGAGTCCAGCCCGGGCTTGCCAAACAACAATGACGGCTGCAACCAAAAAATGGCCGGGCGTTGTGTGGGCGCCTATAGTCCCAGCTACTTGGGAGGTGGAGGCAAGAGACTTGCTTGAGCCCAGGAATTGGAGGTTGCTGTGAGCTGTGATGTCACCACACTCTATCCAGGGTGACAGCTTGAGGCTCTGTCTCAAAAAAAAAAAAAAAAAGGAGACTTTACAGCCTTTGTATTAACCTGGATGGAAGTGGAACACATTATTCTTAATAAAACATCACAAGAATGGAGAAGCATGAATCCCATGTACTTAATTTTGATATGAGGACAATTAATGACAATTAATGACATGGTGGGGGTGGGCGAAGGGGAGAGCAGAGAGAGAAAGAAGGAGGGAGGGGGTGGGGAAAGGAAGAGCAGAGAGAGGGAAGGAGAGACAGGGGTGGGGTCTTGGTGTGTGTCACACCTTTTGGGGGCAAAACACGACTGTAGAGGGTCTTTACCTAACAAATGCAATCAGTGTAAGCTGGTTTCTTGTACCCTCAATGAATCCCCAACAATTTAAAAAAAAAAAAAAAAGGGATTACACAGCATATAGGGCTTTTCATATTTCACTAATTCCTTGTCAATAAATTTAACATTTTTAATAGTTACATGGCATTTCACTATATGAATAATCACTTATGTAACCAGTCCTCCATGATTAAACTCAAAGTGTTCAGGACTTAAACCATATATTACAGGGTCCTGTAATAGGATATTATTGCTAAATCACCTGAAGAGATTCATCTGGCTGACCTTCCTTTTTCTCTAAAGTAAATTAACCGCTGAAAAATGAAGCCTGGGGTTAAAGATGGCAAGTACAAGTATGCACACGTATACAAAAAAAGATGCCCACGCCCTTCTAAGACAGACTGGCCCAGTAAAGACAACCATGCCATTTTCATCGGTGGAAATACTGTGTGAGCCCTGTATAGCCCCTGATTGATAAAACAGGCAAAGGCAAGTACCTGGTGACTTGGGTTGTCGCTCTCCTTCTAATGAAAGCCGCTCCGGTGTCTTGATGACGGACTTAACCCCAGGATTTTGATTGATCATGTAAAATGGACAAAGCACACCATCTGTTGAAAGTAACATGAGAACTGGAGCAGGAGGAAGAGTCTTTTCATCGCCTGTTAGAAAAGAAAACAAAGATGATAAAAGAAACAAATCAAGCTAAGGGCCTGAGCCCAAAAGGGAAAGACTGCTAAACAAGAAGGCTTGAGGGACTCATTTCAATAGCAGTTCAAGGCAGTTTGTTCTCATGCAGACTTGAACAGCCTTTCATGCATCAACTTTTTGTTTTTTTTGAGACAGAGTCTCACTTCATCGCCCTTGGTAGAATGCCATAGATAGCATCATAGCTCATAGCAACCTCAAACTCCAGGGCTTCTGATTCATTTGCCTCAGTCTCCCAAGTAGTAGCTGGGACTACAAGTGCCCGCCACAATGCCCAGCTGCCCAGCTTTTTTTTTTTTTTAGAGAAGTCTTGCTCTGGCTCAGACTGGTCTCAAACTCCTGGATTGTGGAGTTTGAGACCCACCTTGGTCTCCCAGAGTGCTAGGATCAGAGGCATGAGCCACCGCGCCCAGCTTTACAAATCAACTTTTTAAAGAAAGCCACTGCTACCATGAGACCACCACCTTTCTCCTGGGGCTTACCAGGAAAAGCGCCATTAGACCTAAAGATGCTCAGCCTCTCCCAAAGGTCCCTCAGTTTTTATGAGTGTTCCAGTACTCAGGTTTGACATTCCCCTGACCAAGACAGAAGTCTTACCAGGCATGGTGGCTCATGCCTGTAATCCTAGCACTCTGGGAGGCCAGGAGGGTGGATTGCATGAGTTCACAAGTTCAAAACTGGCTTGAGCAAGAGTGAGATCCTGTCTCTACTAAAAATGGAACAACTGGCAAAAGGATGACTTGAGCCCAAGAGCTGGAGGTTGCTGTGAACTATGACACCACAGCATTCTACCCAGGTGACAGCATGAGACTTTGTCTAAAAAAAAAAAAAGGTAGTCTCTAAGAAGCGCTCAGGGTGGTAGAACATGACAGACTAGCCTCTTGGAAAACACATAGTAGGACACAGAACACCTCAAACTACTTTATACTGACTCACAGTTGAATCCTAAGTATGTCATGCCAATTAAGACTACAAGAGAAGGACTAGATAAAAGAGACCATGGAGAGATCCCGAGGGAGTTTTTCAGTTCTTTCCCCCTTCCAGAAGTTCTGGTACTTTTTACTGATTCTATATTCCTTTCTAACTTCTAATAAAAGTCCTTTCTTACCAAAAAAAAAAAAAAAAAAAAAAAAAAAAAATAAAAAAATAGAGGGAACTGGCCCATAAAATGAAGGTGGCAGGTTCAAACCCAGCCTCGGCCAAACTGCAAAACAAAACAAAAAATTAGCCGGGCGTTGTGGTGGGCACCTGTAGTCCCAGCTACTCGGGAGGCTGAGGCAAGAGAATCGCCTAAGCCCAGGAGTTGGATGTTGCTGTGAGCTGTGTGACGCCACAGCACTCTACCGAGGGCAATAAAGTGAGACTCTGTCTCTACAAACAAACAAAACAAAACAAAAACGAATACAAGAGAATCTTAGGGGAAAAGACCTATTCAGAGCACACCCAGGCACAATTTGGAAGCCATGGGCCTGTGGTCTCCATTTCCAAACCTTTCCTTCAAACTGAGTGTTGGTGCACAGTACCAGATCAGGTAGAGCTACTAAGGAACTCACATGGACACAGAAACCAAGCCATGAAATCCTGACGCTCTACATTTCAGTCTCCAAAAGACCAGAGCAGTACATGCGCGTACACAGTGTGTCTGGCTTTGGGGTCATCAAAGAACATCCATTTGAAATGGTTAAATGCTGTCACAATGCACCCTATAGCACTCCTTAGGTAGAAATGTGCTGCCAGAAGTTAAAAGTATTTAGCAGAGGACTCTGTCATGAACACTTATAGTAACTGTCTTTTCAATATTAAACATTACTAGAAAGACTATTTCTGTGCTAAGCCCCAGGATACACTTACTGATGGCAATTTCCACTTGATTAGTATAATCGATGGCAACTCCCATGGGCAAGGAGTCATCATTCTTGTCTGTCACGGGCAGTTCGGCTCGACTAGAATCCTCCAGGAGCCAAGATTCCCAATTAATCTGGGGAAAAAAGAGACAGGAAATGTTAGAGCTTTGCATTGATTTTCTTGGCATTATTCAAACAGGAGAGAGGAACAGAGATGCCTCCTTTGGCGTGTTGACTGGGAGGCTGTGAAATCTGGGAAGATGATCTGAAAGCCTCAGCAACCTAAAGATTAATCTTCCAAATCAGCCTACCTGTTCCTGGTATACCAAGCCCCTAACTTGTGAATAATCACTATTCTGAATGCTTTCTGAGGTATTTTCCACTATAACTAATAGACTGCTGGCCATGAGGGGCAAGTTCAATAGCTGCACTAAGCCAGAGAATACTGCTCCAAAACATGTGAGATTGGGTCTGGGAACTCCGGCTGATTTTATTTGCAGGGAAGCCTATAACACTGCCCTGTGCACTGAGGCCCTATGCTCATTTGTCTGCAGAGGCAGAAGAGACAGAAAGCAACCTGAGTTCTTGTTTTCCCAATCCTTGTTATCAGCTCCTCAGACTGGTCAGTCTTCCTTCCCCTAAATTCCCTCAGAACACCTCACCCACCCCCAGCCGCCCAGTCATTCTAGTAAACTCCTCTTTCACTCAAGTTTGCTTGGATGGGCTGCTCCTTCCAGCAAATGACTCCCGATTTTTAAAGTCACTGACATTTTGTTTAGCTTTCAGTGCTGACCAAATCCAGGCAGTGGAATCACATGGAAATAGTGCTAGGCAATGAGTGACAAAGTGAAAAACAAAAAGCTGTTCAGGAAAAAAGACTGTAGTTATACTACAGGACTTGGACTATGGACTACAGGGATATGGAATAAATAACAGACATACTCATCCTAACAAAACCAATTTCAACTTTTAAAAACAATCTACAGGCCAGGTACAGTGGCTCACACCTATAATCCTAATGCTTTGAGAGGCCAAGGTAGGAAGACTGCTTGAGCCCTTCAGTCTGAGGTTGTAGTGAACTATGGTGAACTATGATGACACCAATGCACTCTAGCCCAGGCAATAAAGCAAGCCCCTGTCTCAAAATGAAGTAATAATGAAAATAAAACTATCAATAGCTAGTGATGAAGCAGATTATTTGGAGACCGAGTGATAGCCATCACAAGGAAAAATTTACAAGTTAAAAATGGCCCCTCTAGAGTAGGTCTAGAGCAGGACAGGGCTGGACAGGGGTGATTCTTTTCATTTTATAAGTCTTTCTCCACTACTTAATTTTTTAAAGCATGTACATAAATTTTAATACAGGCTTGGTGCCTGTGGCTCAACGGGCTAAGGCGCCAGCCACGTACACCTGAGCTGGCGGGTTTGAATCCAGCCCCAGGACCGGCCAAACAACAATGACGGCTGCAACCAAAAAATGGCCGGGCGTTGTGGTGGGCGCCTGTAGTCCCAGCTACTTGGGAGGCAGAGGCACGAGACTCGCTTGAGCCCAGGAATTGGAGGTTGCTATGAGCTGTGATGCCATGGCACTCTATCCAGGGTGACAGCTTAAGGCTCTGTCTCAAAAAAAAAAAAAAAAAAAATTTTAATACAAAGTAAAAATCAAAGTATATTTTTATTGCATAAACAAAATACTTGTGCTAATGAGAAACTGTTACTAAAGTCAATTCAAGATAGTTCTAAAACAGCAAATCTGACTGCTAAACTCTAGCCTCTGATCCAAAAGCAGCCCACCCAGATACTGGGAGATCCACACTCCTCACCGTGGGCCACCTTACCACCCAGGAAGTTGAAGAGGCACAAAATATCTGTGTATGGGATGAGGAAATACTTGTTTTATACTTGCAAGAGTACACCAAACATTTTTAAACTCAAGGCAGAATTAAAAAAAAAAGTTTCCCTTTCACTGTGCCTCTTCTGAAGTAGCCACGAGTGGATGACACTCCACACTGCCTTGGTCCACCTGGTCCCTGCAAAGAGGACACTTCTACGCACAGGTGCTTTTCTCTTCCTGGAGGATTTTCAAAGTCAAACAAAAAATATTTCTCATGAATCACAATTTGGTATGATCTGTCTTTTTCTTCCATAATTGAGGATGGGCTATAGTTAATTGTACAGCAAGGGCAGGTTCACGTGAGGAAGACAATGATGGTAAAACAGAACAGGGCAGAAAAAAGCCTCCTACACACCCAGGTTATATTGTGTGTGGAGGCTGATCATAGTTTCCACAGACTATGGATGGATCCTAAAATAACAGAAGGGATTTTTATGACACTAGAGAACCACTAAACCTGACGCCCATGTTTCTCCAATGCAAGTCAAGCCATTTGGTCCAAAGAAGCCTGTCATAAAAATTAAACTTTGCTCTTACCCAGAAACTCATTAAAAGGGATGTGAGCTCATCTAAATCCTAACCACTGGCTGGGTGTGGTGGCTCACGCCTGTACTCCTAGCACTTGGGAGGCCCAAGCGGGTGGATTGCCTAAGCTCATGGGTTCAAGACCAGACTGAGCCAGAGCGAGACCACCTCTCTAAAAATAGCCAGGTGGTGGGACAGGTGCCTGTAGTCCCAATTACTTGGGAGGCTGAAGCAAGAGAATCACTTGAACCCAAGAGTTTGAGGTTCCTGTGAGCTATGATGCCACAGCACTCTACTGAGAGAGACAAAGTGAGACTGTCTCAAAAATAAATAAATGAAAATAAATTTTAACCACATAGTTAATTCCTCCAAAATCTTACTCAAGAAAGTTTCACACAAAAGCGACAAAAAAGAGAAATACCTGATCACTTTGTCGAGCAAGGATACTAACTTCTGTTGATGCCGCAGACGCTGCCAGCACCAAATCCCTTAAAGAATAAAACCAGAGACCATTACTTTCAAACACAGTTCTAACCTGATTTGGGTCTGTGAGGATTTCTCCCCCACTTGTGAAGGAGAGAATAAGGGTTTCTATCTGGTTGAAGATAGAAAGATTCCAGGGATAAAGCTCAACTTCTTAGTTCCGGTGATAAAGCAGTGCAGAATCAGCGTACTGCCCACCCATGTGTTGACAATGGAAAGACACAATCAAGCAGCTCCAGACACACAAACACTCAAAAGCAGAATAATCATGCTACAGGGACAGAAGCTTTACTTCAAGTGATCTATCTTTCAAAGAGAAATTCTGTTCCCAGAAGGGAACTTTTAATATATTCCTGAAATATCAATATTTTCAAAAGTCAACACTGGGGATTATTGAGAAAAATTGGGATTTTTTAGAATTGGTATATTTTTAATCTAAATAATTCAAGAGTGGTAAAACAGAAGTAGTAGTCAAAGACACTGTCAAGCATCAGCTGAAAATATGTTCAGAGCATCTCAGTACTCTTTTCATCAGTTACAGAAAAGACGTCCAAGTGGAACAAAGTGATGTGAGTTCCGCCTGAGAGTGAGAGAGGCACCCCCCGCCCAAACTCTCTGCTCACCATTCCTCCACGTAACTGAGGAAGTAATGATGCTGTCTCTCTGCGCAGCTGCCATAGCAGGGCTCCATGAAGTTCACAAATATCTCCGGGTGCTTTTCCTCTTTTTTCTACAATGAACAGAGCAAGAAAATAAACTCAAGTGCAATTTACCTTTAATCCTACATAGTTAAAAATCTCAAAAGATAAACCATTTATGTTTTATGTGAAAACTCTAAGTCCAAACACATGGACATGGTATAAAGGCAGCACAGAACAGTGCAAAGGGTACAAACGTTACCCTGCGCCGGAATGCATCTGATTCTGCTCTCACCTTTTGGCTGTGGGACAAGCACAGATTTCTAAACCTCCCTGATACTGTTTTCTCAAGTGTGTAATGGTCCTGCTAAGCCTGCTTCAGAAGCTGTTGTAAGTTTAAAATGAAATATGCCCATAAAGCTTCCAGTCCAGTGTGTGAAATCTAAACCACAGTCAAAAATAAATGCTAGTATTAATGTGACCCCTGAGGATAAGAGATTTCTCATGGTATCTTGAAATAAGGCATCTCAGTAAACACATTTTTAAAATTCTACCTTAACAGAAACCCAAAAGAGTTAAAAACAAGACACCTTTACCACCTATCAGATTGGCAAAGACTGAAAGTTACCACAGCATACCGACACTCGGGTAGTACCACTGGTGATAGGAGTATAAACCAGGACAATTTTTCTTTCTTTCTTCTTTTTTTTTTAAAATAAAAGACATGCCAGGCTCAGCGCCTGTGGCTCAAGCGGCTAAGGCGCCAGCCAAGTACACCTGAGCTGGTAGGTTCGAATCCAGCCCAGTCCCGCCAAACAACTATCATGGCTGCAACCAAAAAATGGCCGGGCGTTGTGGCGGGCGCCTGTAGTCTCAGCTACTTGGGAGGCAGAGGTAGGAGACTCGCTTGAGCCCAGGAATTGGAGGTTTCTGTGAGCTGTGATGCCACAGCACTCTATCCGGGGTGACAGCTTGAGGCTCTGTCTCAAAAAAAAAAAAAAAAGACATGCCAAATTTATGGTTACATGCATAACACAAGGAAATTGCAGTAGAATGATTACCCAATAATCCAATGAAGTATATAGGTGGTTACATAAACTTCTCATAGATGACAGGAGGATGGGGGAAAGTCACTACCTTTCAGGGGGATAGTAAGTGATTTTTAGGGGACCTCAATGGGCTTGGAGAATATGCTTTGGCTTGGGGCTCACAGAGCAGATAATGATTTATGACAAAAGTGTGTGTGTGTCCAGGTATGTTGACAGACTTCAATCTCTCTTTCTAGGATATAAGTTAAATTAATGAAAACTCCAGAAAAGAACCAGAGCTAACTATTTTCTTCTTTGGCTGTCCTGATCTTAGGCAGATAACGGAGTATCTGAGTAAAGCTTCATCAGTGTCTGCTGGTCTTCAAAGGCCATTAATTTAAAATAATCAGCAGATCGCCAGCCAGGTTTCCCAGCACCATTTGTTAAATAGGGATATGACTACACTTTTAGTATTTTATCTCTTAAAAGTGAGAACTAGAGAAGAAAAGGAATTAATAAAGATGACACATTTATTTGGGATAGGGGAAAAAAAAAAAACCCTGGCTCGTTCAATTCTCTAAAACGGAGAGGAAAAAGGAGAGAAAGCCGCTCTTTTCTACCATACTTGTGTATGAGATAGACAGAACCTAATCTATTGCAGCTGGACAATTAAGAACTTAAGTTCAAGTAACAAATACAAGTACTCTAAAATAACACTTTTGCCTGAAAACTTATCCACATAGGTTCTACATAACACATACTAACTGTAAAGAGCATGTTTGTGACTTACATAAACTTAACACATTGGCTAACTACCTCTATAAGCACTGTCTATAGCACTTGAGCTTTCTCATCACTGTGCAAGACCTATGTTCACTTTCTTAAAATTTAAAATAAGTGTTTTTGGTTGTTTCACAAATTATTCAGAACATGCTCCAGCGTTGAGTATCCCATAATATGACATATCAATGTAACTAGTATCTTCAAGGTCCTACCTGATTCTGTTGGAGGGGGGGCTGAGACTGTCCATCAGGAGCCTGGCCCTGGTTGTCATTCCCTCCGACTGGAGAGCCACGAGTCGTGGCTGTCATACTCGACACAGGGCAAATCTTTGCAATTTTGTCTGCTTATGTAGTTGTCTTGAGAAAAGAAATTATAGTCCACTTATAGAAGATGAAGTACCAGCATTTGTCAGTCTTAAAAAGCTCCAATTCAAGAATGAACCATCTTGCAGAGACCATTGCATAACCTATAAGTAGAAGAAAAAAAGTACATTTGTTTTAGATATAGAAAACATCAATTAAGGAACTGTTCAAATTTAGTTATCACCAGTGAACCTAGTAAGGAGAAGGTGGCTATATAAATGAGGGAAAGGTAAAAAGCTGAAATGTCATTAATAATATATAAAACTGGCTCGGCGCCTATGGCTCAATGGGCTAAGGCGCCAGCCACATACACCTGAGCTGGTGGGTTCGAATCTAGCCCGGGCCTGCCAAACAACAACGACAGCTGCAACCAAAAAATGGCCGGGCATTGTGGCGGTCGCCTGTAGTCCCAGCTACTTGGGAGGCGGAGGCAAGAGACTCGCTTGAGCCCAGGAATTGGAGGTTGCTGTGAGCTGTGATGCCACAGCATTCTATCCAGGGTGACAGCTTGAGGCTCTGTCTCCAAAAAAAAAATATATATATATATATATAAAACTTAAACTGATAACAATAATACACTAGTCATTATGCCAAGAAGACATACAAATAGAGTGTTACTACTATATATGTAATACTTCAATTTTCTCCTGGAACTGACTCCAAAGACAATTTACCAAGGTACTTACTTAGTTGTTGTTTTGATTAAACTATAGAAAGGTAAAACAGTCTTCAATTTGCTAATTCCTAAAACACGATGTTAAAATGTACATGCTCAAGCTCAAGACTTAAAAACCAAACTTGCCAACACTCTAGACAATGGACTTCCAGCCTCCAAAATTGTGAGAGAACAAATTTCTGTTATCTCCTCCCCTCCCCCCAAATACCCCAACAAAAAATGAAAACCCAAAAGACTTCTTTAGGGGAGTTTTTCTTGGGAGAGGGTTCAAATTATATACTACTGCAATACAACCAAATTTGTCAAGTGTTCGCACAACCTGGTTTAAGATATTCAATATCATATGTACACCCTAGTATATAAGGCATACCTGGGGCTCATTTACTTCAGTTAATATTAACATCCACGTGTTTATTGCCAGATACTTAGGTTAGCAAAATGTCACGAGAAGATTCCAAGTGCTCTGCCAACAACTCATTTGATTCACATACCCAGGCTATACAGTACAGAAGATGGGTATTACTGTCTTCATTTTACAGAGTAAAAGTAAGAGAAAGCTGAGGCTTGCCCAAGTTATGCAGAGACTAATTCAAATCTGACTTTAAGACTTCTCTGAAGTTCTTTAAGCTATCATTTTCAAAAAATATACCTTAAACCACATAACATAAATAAATTACAGGTAGATCAGTGAGGAAAATGCAAACAATAGAAAGTACTAAAGGAATATGTTTAAAGCAAAATTCAGAGGTACAAGAAAGTTTAACAGATTTGTCTATGTAAAATTTGAAAGGCAAGTGTAAGAAAATATCTGCACTATTTATGTCCAAAACATTACTAAATAAGAAAAACGGGGCGGCATCTGTGGCTCAGTGAGTAGGGCGCTGGCCCCATATACCGGAGGTGGTGGGTTCAAACCCAGCCCCGCCCCTCCGCCAAAAAAAAGGGGGGAGGGAGACTCCTCAGTAGAAAAACAGGCAAAGGACATGAAAAGTCTCAAATAAATAAATAAATGGAAGTGACCAAAAAAATACATGAAATAATACCCAGTTTTAAAGTAACGTTTTTCACATGTTAGGCACTGTTTGGAGCACTTTAATCCTCACAAATGTATGCAGTAGGAACTGTTATCATCCCTCCTTACAGATAAGGGAAGCAGAGAGCAAAAGCAAATTATCTGTATCCAGTACTAAGTGGTGAAATGGGATTCCAAGCCAGGGACTCTGCAGCTCTTAAATGCTAACATTATTCTGCCTCTCAATCTCATTAGTAACTGCAAAACTATAAAACAAAAAGCCAAGATTTTGCTTCACTCACAAATTGGCAAATTTTAAACAAGCTTAAGACTGATAACAAGTATTGGTGAGGCTAAGAATGAACATAAAAGCTTTTCATACATAAAGTAAAAAATCAACAGAAAGATAATGATTAAGCAGCCTCTCACTTTTGTTTTCCACTTTATACACCTTAAATTACAAAAACTGTTAATATGAAGCAGACAATTTTTAAAACCTTAAGAAATTTATCCATTATTTTCCTTAGCTACCCTGGGTCTACTGACAAAATTATTCAAATTTCTTTCCTTAGCACTCAAAATATCAACTAACCAATTCATCAACTTCATTCTTCTCTGATTCAAACTTATTTTGATTTCTTTCTTTTGCTCATCCCACTCCCATCTGGACTCATGACCCCATCGTATACCCTTTCCATTGGATGATGTTTCCATCATCACCACCCCACCACCCCAATCTTTTCCTGGATGCCTTTCCCTAAACCAAGGGTGTCAAACCTTTTTTCCTTCTGGCACACATTTGACAATAGTCTTGGGAAAAGCTGATTAGGAAAAAAAAAAAAAGAAGAAGGGGAACCAGGGTCCGTGCATATTTTTCCTGATATATACAACACCACCAATGTGAAAAAAATCCTCACAAAATCAGCATGCAGATATGAGCATAGGTTGGACACCTCTGTAAACTGTGCTTGACAATCACCAATCTCTACCCTTCCCTTCTCCCAAAAGTTCTAAGTATATCTCTACCTTCCCTTTTACTTCATTCTCTCTCACCACCTGTGTCCAAACTGCTAAAACTCTGCTTTAAGCCAGAGGGTCTTTAAGTCTATAGATAGATGTAAAGATTAATTCCCCTAAAAAAATTACACACAAAGCTTTGTATGTGCACTGATAGGATGACAGGAAGTGTCTAATGGTCTAGTATCTAGTCCACAAAAAGTGCTCCACTAACCGACAAATCAAATGACTGCTTCTTAGTATTCATACAATTACCTTCTTCCTAGCATTAGACACAACTGGCTGCCACTGACTTACCCCTCCCTTCTCATGAGCTTCCTGGGCTCTTACAGTCCTGAACTCCAGGTTTCCTTCCTATTTCTTTTCAAAGGGGAGGAGTAAGGTGGCTGGTAGTAGAGAAGATGGTGTTGAGCACTGAAACTGAGGTGAAAACACTCATTAAAAGAGGTGACTCTACAACTCTGGAACTCAGGCAAAACTTGAGGGTCTTGAACACAGAACTAAAGGGTAGGAAGATGGATTCATTAGCATCACCCAGGAGTCTTTTTATAAAATCTCTACCTCACCTTAAGAGTGAGTGAGGGGAGAAGCAATGTACACACTATATTCCCAAGTGTGAGTCCAACTGGAGGCTGCTGAGGCATATCATAATTAAAGTGGCATTTTGGGGAATAAATCTTTAGTTTACACAGAATTTGTGGCATATCTCTATAAATTTAAAAACTAAAACTCTACAAAGTTAAGTCACTTGACCCAAGCACAGTTAGAAAGTAGACATGCCTAGAATTAATTCTATCACCTTGTCCACTAGACCAAGGCTAAATTTCTTTTAGAAGTCTTTCCTGGGGCGGCTCCTGTTGCTCAGCGAGTAGGGTGCCGGCCCCATATACCGAAGGTGGCGGGTTCAAGCCCGGCCTCGGCCGAACTGCAAAACAAAAAAAAAATAGCCGGGCGCTGTGGCGGGTGCCTGTAGTCCCAGCTACTAGGGAGACTGAGGCAAAAGAATCGCTTAAGCCTAAGAGCTGGAGGTTGCTGTGAGCAGTGTGAGGCCACGGCACTCTACCCAGGGCGATAAAGTGAGACTCTGTCTCTACAAAAAAAAAAAAAAAAAGAAGTCTTTCCTGGAGGCCAAGCGCAGTCGTTCACACCTATTAATTCTAGCACTCTAGGAGGCCAAGGTGGGTGGATTGCTTGAACTTTTGAGTTCAAGACTAACCTGAACAAGAGTAAGACCCTGTCTCTAAAAAATAGCCGGGCACTGTGGTGGACGCCTGTAGTCCCAGCTACTCCAGAGGCTGAGGCAAGAAGGTCACTTGAGCCCAATCAAGAGTTTGAGGTTGCTGTGAGCTATAACATCACAGCACTCTACCCAGGGTGACAAAGTTAGTCTCCAAAAAAAAGTCTTTCCTGGGAGCAATCCAACTGTTCATCAATGAATGAAAGGATGAACAAACTCTGGTACATACATACAATTATTATTTAGGAGTATTTTAAAAAAGGAAATTCTGACACATGCTACAAGATGGCTCAACCAGGAGGACATTATGCTAAGTGAAATAAGCCAGTCGCAAAAGGATGATGCTGCATGCTTCCACTAGTCACACCTCATAACAGAGATAGAAAATAGAATGTTGGTTACCAGGGCCCAGAGGGACGAGGACATGGGGAGTTACTGTTTAAGGGGTACAGAGTTTCAATTTGGGAAGATGAAACTTCTGGAAACGGTTGGTAGTAAGAAGTACACAATATGAATGTGCCTAGTGCCACTGCACATGTCAAAACGGTAAGTTTTATATGCATTTTTTCACAGTAATATTTCATGTACATAGCACCAACTGCTCCTGTACCACACGGAGATCATGTGAGCTAAAATATCTTAAAATTATATTCTCATTTTTTGGCTCGGCGCCAGCCATGTGCACCTGAGCTGGCAGGTTCAAATCCAGCCCGGGCCCGCCAGACAACAATGGTGGCTGCAACCAAAAAAAAAAAATGGCTGGGCGTTGTGGCGGGCGTTGTGGCAGGCGCCTGTGGTCCCAGCTACTTGGGAGGCGGAGGCAGGAGACTCGCTTGAGCCCAGGATTTGGAGGTTGCCATGGCACTCTATCCAGGGTGATGGCTTGAGGCTCTGCTTCAAAAAAAAAATATATATATATATATACTCTCATTTTTTTATGCACAATATCCTTTCATTTTGCACATATTACAATAACCCTCCATCTACAGACAAATCAAAAACTTCAGTGATACATTATTCTAGACAAAATAACTTTAGGATAAATGGAATAAACTGGAAGTGTGAAACCTCTGCCTCAAAAAAAAAAAACACCTATCTCTCATACCACAGAACTAAATTATCTTCTGCTTCTTACAGGATATTCAATCAGCAAAACCTCAAGCTGCTTGCCGTCCCTATCTCATATAGTCTCACCTTTCTCCTAGTTTCTGTTTCTTCTACCTTTGTCAGGTTGTCACTTCTAGATTTCCAATATTGCTGGATGAGTATATCAAGTCTCCACATAGTGTATCTCGCTCTTTTCTGCTATTTTTAATAGGCATTTCTAGCACATAAGAATTTGAGGCCTTTCCCCCAGCATGCTAGGATGGGAGATAAAGAGCAAGAAATGGGTATGGAGCAATTAAAAATACAATGAAACGTCTATACTTTGACCACCCAAGGGGTCTGTAACAAACTGACTGGTCAATATACACAACTAAGCCTACTATACTGATATGTACATATAGTGCACTGTCTACGAAAATTAGGTCAAATAAGGAGGTTATCAACTATGGGGGGGGGTTCTACTATAATTTCTAGATTCAAACAAAACTCTTGTTCAAAATCCCATCCCTGCTGCTATCTTTTAAGATTGCCAGTGACAGTCTCTCCCAGGTCTTTAAAATTGATAGTGTTACCCGCAAAGAATACCATGAGAACTACTTTAATAAAAGGTTATCTTACAAATGCCTCTCTAATACATATAATTCTCAAAAACGTTAATTTTCTTTTCCCTTTTATTATGTACTGTTCAGGGTTCTTAAATATCAAGAATAAATCTGCAAATATTGTTTTCAGATATAATTTGGGAAGGTTTGAGTGGAAAACTTAACACAGATAAGTTACAACTAAGTTACCCAAATGAAGGGAACAATTGGGGAATCACACTGCTTTACTTGATTCCAAGCAACAGTCTCACAGCTCTAGCAGAGTTTGTTTTCTGTCCAGCAGGGCTAGAACAAGCTTTCTACACAAAATCAAAGCAGTAGTATCCTAAATCCAACACAGCAACTCTGTAATTACTCAAAGCATTTAAAATTGACAAAGTAACAATCACTTCCTATATGAATGCTCAAATTCAACAAATTATAATGTAAAAATTTTACCACGTTGGGCGGCACCTGTGGCTCAGTGGGTAGGGCGCTGGCCCCATATACCGAGAGTGGCGGGTTCAAACTTGACCCCAGCCAAACTGCAACAAAAAATAGCTGGGCATTGTGGCAGGCACCTGTAGTCCCAGCTACTCGGGAGGCTGAGGCAAGAGAATCACCTAAGTCTAGGAGTTGGAGGTTGCTGTGAGCTGTGAGACTCTGTCTCCTAAAAAAAAATTTTTTTTAACCACATTAAGTTTTAAGCTTTATTTCATAAAAACAAAAATGTTCTACAAACAGAATGTATCTTGAATTTCCTACAAGGCAAAATACAACCACAAAATGGTAATGAGATTGCCTCCATGACACAAAGCATTTTTCATATTCAAACCTAGCATCCCAACATCTTCCATAACGGGAAAAGCATCACCTTTACTTAGCTAAAAGTTGCACTATATATTCTCTTAAACGATCTACCACTGCATAAGTTGCAAACCATTTATATTTATTTTAAGCTTTCCAGAACTTAAAATTTCTCTACCAGCTTTCCAGTCAGAAAGGCCATAATCCAGAGAAACCTCTCTGCACAATGTTTAACCCAGTCATTATTCCACCTCCGATCAAACTTTCACCATATCCCAGAATCTCCCTCTCCCCTTTTAAACAGCACACTGAAATCCTCTACAATTCTACATATAATCCCAGCACACTTAAAGACTTCCTTCTTTTGGCTGGGCACAGTGGCTCATGCCTGTAATCCTAGCACTCTGAGAGACCAAGGCGGGTGGATTGCCTGAGCTCATGAGTTTGCGACCAGCCTGAGCCAAAGCCAGAGCAATACCTTATCTCTAAAAAAATAGCTGGGCATTTTAGGGCAGGCACCTGTAGTCCCAGCTACTTGGGAGGCTGAGGCAAGAGAATCCCTTAAGCCCAAGAGTTTGGGGTTGCTGTGAGCTATAACGCTACAGCACTCTACTGAGGGCAACAAACTGAAACTCTGTCCCCCCTCCCAAAAAAAGGAAAGAAGATTTCCTTCTTTTTCTAAATTTCTCTTTGTCCAAATAATAAAACATATTTAAATAAAAACTCTAAAGCTTAAGTCATTCAAGAAATAAGTACTGAGCATCTATACTGGACTACATAATGTCCTAAGCATAGGAGACTACAGAAGTAAAAAGTATATCAAATCTCTCTGCTGTTGTGGAACAAACACTATAGACGTAGGAAAGAGACCATAAACAAGCAACAGCAAATCCAACACCCTACCAAATTATTTCCTTTACTGGACCTCAAAATGAGTCGTTTCTTAGAAAACACTCTGATAGGCTCAGTGCCTACAGTGGTTACAGGGTGGGCCACATACCCTAGGCTGGCAGGTTCAAACCTGGCTCCAGCCAGCTTAACGAGGACAACTACAACAAAGAAGCAACAAAGAAATGTCCAGGCGTTGTGTCAAACCTGGCTCCAGCCAGCTTAACGAGGACAACTGCAACAAAGAAGCAACAAAGAAATGTCCAGGCGTTGTGGCGGGCACCTCTGGTCCCACATACTTGGGAGTCTGAGAGAGGAGAATCACTTAAGCCCAAGAATTGGAGGTTGCTGTGAGCTATGACACCACAGTACTTCTCTACCTAGGGCAACAGCTTGAGACTCTATTAAAAAAAAAAAAAGCCTGGCGCGCGTGGCTCATGCCTGTAATCCCAGCACTATGGGAGGCCAAGGCAGGTGGACTGCCTGAGCTCATTGGTTCAAGATCAGCCTTGAGCAAGAGCAAGGCCCCATCTCTAAAAATAGCCAGGTGTTGGGGGGGGGGCACCTGTAATCCCAGCTACTGGGGGGGGCTGAGGCAAGAGCATCATTCAAGTCCAAGAGTTTGAGTGATGGCACGGTACTCTACCAGGGCAACAAAGTAAGATTGTCTCAAAAATAAAAAATAAAAATTCAAAGGAAGAGAATTACAAGGAAAAGGGAATGAGTTTTCTCTTAAAATCATAGTTCCTATCAGGCCTGCATCCATATATCCAATTATGTTTTTATCTTTTTGACATCAGAAGTCATCAACATGAGCATTACTAAAATCCAAAATATACCTTATGTTATGGCACGGCTCAAAAATCTGCAAAGACCAAGATAAAGATCAAAATATTTCTCTAATGGCCTACAAGGCCCTCAAACACCCAACTCCAGCCTCATCTTGCAACTACCCACCCAAAGCTTATTCAAACTCTAGCTGAATTTGCCATCTTGTTACTTCAAAAGGTTGTTTCATGCCACCTGTGTACAAGCAGTCTACTTAGTTTTGCCCATACTGATTTACTAGTTTCTCAACGCTCCTGACTCAGGATCCATCCTAGGCTCTTAGAGGCAGCTGCACTTTTCTTCCGCAGCATCTATATGATGATCTTTCTCCCTAACATAAAAGCTCCACAAAAGCACAAGTTATAGGAGCTCTGCTCATAATTTAATCCCAAGGATTCGGCACACAATAGGTGTTTTAGTCCATTTAGGACACCATTAACAAAAATAGACTGAGTAGCTCAATTATGTTTATTTCTCACAGTTCTAGAAGGTAAGATCAAGGTGCCAGCAGATGAAGTGCTTGGTGAAGATCGACTTCCTAGTTCACACAGACAGTTGTCTTCTCACTGTATCCTCACATGGATGAAGAAGCAAGGGAGTTCTCTGGTATCTCTTTATAAGAACACTAATCGTATTCATGAGAGCTCCACTCTCATGACCCAATTGCCTCCCAAAGGTCCTACACCTCTTAATACCATCACTCAGAGGTTAGGTTTCAACATAAGAATGTGGAGGGGACACAACAGTCTACAGAAGTGCTAAAAACTGAAATGGTAGGTTGTAAGAAAATAATTACTAGGGGGATGATCTTGATTAGTTTTTCCATCTCCATCAATTCTTTCCATGATGTGTTTAATCTTATCTTTTCTACTCCTATTTCTACCACTCTAGTCTAGATACCTATTTTAACAGAATCCTGGCTAGTCTGTACACTACCATACCAATTTGGTCAAAATGTTAATGCTACATTAATCTCAATACCTTCGGCCTCTGAAATCTTTAATAGCTTCTCGTCTCTACTTATTACACATCTAAGGTCATTCACATTCAGCTTTTGTTTTTTTCAACTTTGTCTTTCATTTCCCAATTTCAATACTATTGCAGCCAGGATGACATCTCAAATTTTAAATAAAATTTTCCTTATTAAAAAGTGATAACAGGGCGGTGCCTGTAGCTCAAAGGAGTAGGGCACCAGCACCACATGCCAGAGGTGGCGGGTTCAAACCCAGCCCTGGCCAAAAACTGCAAAAAAAAAAAAGAGAGTGATAACAAGCTTGGCGCCCGTAGCAGAGTGGTTATGGCACCAGCCACATACACGTAGGCAGGCCGGTTCGAACCCAGCCTGGGCCAGCTAAACAACAATGACAACTGCAACAAAAAATAGCCGGGCATTGTGGCAAGTGCCTGTAGTCCCAGCTACTTGGGAGGCTAAGGCAAGACAATCGCTTAAGCCCAAGAGTTCAAGGTTACTGTGAGCTGTGACACCATAGCACTCTCCCAAGGGTGACACAGTAAGACTCTATCTCAAAAAAAAAAAAAAAAAAGGTGATAACAGCACCTAACACTTCACTGTTTATTTTGTGTCAGGCACTATTCTAAGCAAGTTTTTTGTTTGTTTTGAGGCAGGGTCTACTGCTCTGTTGCTCAGGCAGGAAAACAGTGGTGCAATCACAGCTCACTGCACTGCAACCTCAAACTCCTGGACTCAAGGGATCCTCCTGCCTCAGCCTCCCAGGTAACTGGAACTATAGGAACATACCAACTACACCTCTAAGCAAGTTATTTAGTACTCAGAGCTATTTCATGTGTCAAGAAACTGGAGCAAAGAGAACATGCTGTCAAAGTTGCAGATCCAGAACTCAAACCCAGGTAGTACAAGCTCCAGTGGTTGACAGTTTTAACCATTATGATGTACACTAATGATATCAGAAAATAAGGAGGAAAAAAATATCATTAATCTCACCATTGTCTCCACCTTCAAGAATAACTGCATCAGAATACTTTCAATACAGAAACAAGTTTTACAAAATTGGATTTTTCAGTTAGTCTGTGGTTCCAAGTATTATTCTACATCATTATTAATAGCTATACACACCAAGAAATTTGTTAAGACACAATCAGCCACATTCCTACGAAATATGGTACAATCAAAACTGTTATAAAAATTAGCCAGGCATAGTGGTGTAAGCCTGTAGTCCTAGCTACTTGGGAGGCTGAGGCAGGACTGCTTGAGTCCAAGGATTCAATGCCAACCTGGCAACATAGCAAGATCCCATCTTTGGGGGAAAATATTATTGTTCAATGGGGAGAGTTCATGTTAAGGAGTTTGAAATACACTAAGTTATTTTTAATGATTGAGTCCACAGCTATAAACCTAAACATTCCTAAGCAATTTTTAAAATGCAGCCTTTGCTCAAGGGTAAAGGTTTTATTTTCCTAGCACTACCTGCATTGCTAATATCATTAGCACAGAATTTACCATTCTTATTATACATCATTATGATAAATTATACAAAAAGCCAGTCAAGGCAACTATGTTAAACACAGGTCCCTCCTCCTTTGGTGATAACTCCAGATAGCTGTACAGCCAATCAATAATTCGGGCTAATGCAAATGAAGATGTCAAAGTTAAATTCAAATGTTACTTGAGCTAAATGCTTATATCTTATTTTCAACACTATTAACACGCACATACCCATAGACCCCTAATTTTTGTCACTAAATCACTGTATACACCCATAGCTACTTCCTATAAATAACTTCCTAGATGTCATCACAAGAGAAGTGCATCCTGCATGCAAAATTCTTTTTTTTTGGGGGGGGGGCAGTTTTTGGCCAGGGCTGGGTTTGAACCCGCCACCTCCGGCATATGGGGCTGGCGCCCTACTCCTTTGAGCCACAGGCGCCACCCACAAAATTCTTTATGGCATCACAAATTTATTCATTTAGAAATGCTCCATAATTGGCCAAACTCTTATGCAAACCTTCTCTATGTACACAATTAGAGTACTAGAAGCTTTTATATGTACATCGAAGCTTCAGTAAACTTCATCATCCTTTCCAGGGCATTCTCAAACACATTTTTTTTTTTTTTTGAGACAGAGCCTCACTGCAACCTCCTGCCTCAACCTCCTCTTACCTCAGCATCCCGAAGCAGATGGGACTATAGGTACACACCATCATGCTGGGCTAATATTTTCTTTTTTTTAATAGAGATGGGATCTAACTCTTGCTCAGGCTGGTCTCAAAACTCCTGAGCTCAAGTGATCCTTCCCTACCTCTGCCTCCCAGAGTGCTAGGATTATAGTTGTAAGCCACTGGCCCAGCCTCAAACACAAATTTTTAAGTGGCTGTAGGCAATGTGAGTGATTTTAAATTAAAAATGACTTCTGGAATGGTGCCACCAGGAGCTCTGTAGATGAAACAACCATAACCAGTGAAAATTATTTTTTAAACAAGCAATACTGAAAGCCTCTGGAAATTGTCCTAAGAGCATGTAGCGAATGAAGAAACATTTATTCAAGAAAATCAGTAAGAGAAGTCTATTGGCATGAGACAACTAAGTAGGACACAGGCTCCTATCCAGATAAGCACAGCCAAGAACACACAACCTCAACTGCCACCCAGCTTCCAGTTGATAGTATCTCCCCAGGACAGGAAAGCAGCCATTATTGCTCATCACCCTCAATCCCAAGATGCAGAGGCTCTGATCTATTGACACTAGCAATCCAGAAGTCTGAGGCTTTTTTCTTACATCTAGGTCCCATTTGTGGGGCAGAAGCTTAAACCAATTTGTAGCAGGTCAAGAATAATGCAGCCTTAATGGCCCAACCCTATTGCCCTTCCTTACAGAGGGACTGGTTCCAGGACAGGAGAACAAAATAAGAAAAAAAGAGGTCGCTGCCCCTACGCAGCACCCTGCCAAAGAAAGAGGGGTGTCACTCAGAGAAGTAAGCCACTTCCAGTTCTGTTGCAGTGGTGTCAAGTTTTTGCCCAGTGGGAAAGACAGGACATAAGAACAGAGAATTCAGCTCACCACCCATAACACAGTGGTTATGGTGCCAGCCATATACACCACAGCTGGTGGGTTTGAACCCAGCCCGGGCCAGCTAACCAACAATGACAACTGCAACAAAAATAGCCGGGCATTGTGGTGGGCACCTGTAGTCCCAGATACTTGGAAGGCTGAGGTAAGAGAAGCGCTTAAGCCCAAGAGTTTGAGGCTGCTGTGAGCTGTGACACTAAGAGCACTCTACCAAGTGTGACAGAGTGAGACTCAGTCTCAAAAAAAAAAAAAAAAAATTAACTGGATCAGACTGTGGGGCAATTAATGTCCCAAGGCATCTAGAACAATAGAGGAATCAGCCAGCAATTAGCACAGGCTAACAAGTGATACTAACAGAAAGACCGCACTTAACTGAGAGATCATAGAAACTCACTAAAATCTTTTATCCCAGAGTGACTGCTTGCTCCACCAAGCCTATGCCCTCTAAAGAGCAACATCTTATGGTGGGGGGATGGGAGACAGGGAATAAATCTTAATGATCTATAACTTGGCACTGGATTCTTATAGATATAATACCAAAGGCAAGAGCAACAAAAGAAATAGATAAATTGGATTTCATCAAAATGAAAAACCTTTGGGCTTCAAAGGATACTAAAAAGACAATGAAAAAACTCACAAGAGAAAAAATTCACAAATCATGTTACCTAACCAGGGACTTGTGCCTTGAATATACAAAGAATTCATCCAATAATGAAGACATAACCAAAGTAAAAAGGAGACAAAAGATATGAATAGGCATTTCTCCAAAGATATGCAAATAGTATTAACCATTCCCTGTCACAGAAATGTGAACCAAAACCACAATGAGATACCACTTAACACCTACTAGGAGAGATACAATCAAAAAAGCAGAAAATACCAACTGCTGCTGGGCATGCTGGCATGCACCTATAGCTCTAGCTTATCTGGAGGCTGAGGCAGAAGGATCACTTGGGCCCAAGGAGCTCTGGACTATATCTGCTCATCAGGTACCAACTAAGTTGGAAATCAATATGGTTACCTCCCAGGAGCAGAGGACCACCAGGTTGCTTAAGGAGAGGTAAACTGCCCCAAATTGGAAATAAAGCATATCAGAACAACTGTGCTTGTCAGTAGTGGGACTGCACCTGTGAATAGACACTGCATTTCAGCCTGTGCATCATATCAAAACCTGTCTCAGGAAAGAGAAAAGAAAACTAAGTGTCTGCAAGGATAGGGAGAAGAAACTAGAACCCTTGTGCATTGCTGGTGGGAATGTAAAACGGTGCAGCCATTATGGAAAATGATATAGAAGAGTCCTCAAAAATTTAAACATAGAATTCACTATATGATACAATTCCACTTCTGGGCACATACCTAAAAGAATTGGAAAAAAGGGAACTGAAGAAGTATTTATACGTACATGTTCACAGTAGCATTATTCACAACAGCCAAATCAAAAGCTACTTAAGTGTCTGTGGACATATGAACGGGTAAATAAAATGTGGTATATACAATGGAATATTATTCAGCTTTATAAAGAAATTCTGACATGCTACAACATGGATGAACCTTAAAGACACTATAGGTTAAGTGAAATAGCCAGTCACAAAAGGACAAACACTGTTATGATTTCACGAGTTGTCAAATTCATAAAAAATAGAACAGTGGTTGCCAGTTTTCCTCCAACATATAAGGGCCTTGCACCCATAAGAAACAAAAGCTTAAAGCAACATGGGGCATGGGTACAGTTACAGGTCTGGACCAGATGCCCATCACCACCACATTCTTCTTGGTTTACTGAGTCTGGTCAAATGCTCTTATTTCAGAAATATTCATGCAGATGCCACCTGAGCTTTATGTATTTTATCCCCTCAACTCAGTAACTTCAACCATTTCCTAATACCCTCCCCCCTTCTACCAGGTGATCTCTGTCGCCCTCAGTAGAGTGCTACAGCATCACAGCTCACAGCAACCTCCAACTCTTGGGCTTAAGCGATTCTCTTGCCTCAGCCTCCCGAGTAGCTGGGACTACAGGCACCAGCCACAACACCCAGCTATTTTTGTTGCAGTTGCCACTGCTGTTTTAGCTGGCCAGGGCCAGGTTTGAATCTACCACCCTCGGTATATGGGGTCAGCACCCTACCAATTGAGCCACAGGTGTCGCCCCTAAGTTGTTATTTTTTGGTACAAGATTTTGCAGAACACGTGGTTTTTCAAGAATGCACATACCACAATGTAACAGCTAGGCTGACAGATTATGTTCAATCTCCATTATCATCTTTTCCCTCTCAAAATGGCTAACACCTCCAGAGATGGTTGGAAAGCTTTAATGAAGTATGTGAAGTGCCAGGCACACAGAAAGAACCGAACAAATAAAGGGGTGTTTTAACAAGTGCTGGTCATTTCTCTTTTGAAATGCTGATTAGATTTTTATCCACTCTTGACAATTCTTACTTTGAATCTTCAGGGGCTCCTTATGAATATATAATCTGTAGACTAACCTACAGGAAAACTATTCTCCCAACTGTAAATTACCAGTTTTCTGCTCCTGATATACATATCACATTGCTTAGATTGATTTTTTAAATAAGTGAACACCCTCATTTTACTGATGTTATTACTATCACATTAACAGAATTCTGCCACATGTTAAAATTATTTTGTCCTACTTTTTTATGTTTTAAGTCAAAGACCCCTTGCCCTCTTAAGATGATTTATAGCACCATATTCCTATCAGAATTAGTGCTGCTCTAAAGAAAATGTGACAGTAGAAAGATGAAAGAAACTAGTATCAGGATGGCAAAATTGTGTGGTGCTCACATAACTTACTGAAACAATGAACAAACGAACACCCTTTTAGGTAGAAATTATTTTCCTATTTAATAAATAGAAAATAACCTAATAAATATGGAACTACAATCCCAGTTCCAGTCACCTGACTCTACTCTAAGTGCCAGGTTTTTAATCAACAATACAAAACTGGCTCAAGTTTTATAATTCTGGCTCTACCTTAATAGAATTTTTAAAAAGCTAAGTGCTTTCAGGCTGGACACGGTGGCTCACGCCTATAATCCCAGCACTTTGGGAGGCCAACTGGGTGAATGGCCTGAGCTCACGAGTTCCAAACCAGCCTGAGCTAGAGCGAGACTCCATCTCTAAAAATAGCCAGGTGTTGTGGTGGGCACCTATAGTCCCAGCTACTTGGCAGGCTCAGGCAAGTCAATCACTTGAGCCCAAGAGTTAGAGGTTACTGTGACTATAACGCCAGGGCACTCTATCAGAGGTAACAAAGTGAGACTCTTGTCTCAAAAAAAAAAAAAAAAAGGAAAAAGAAAAAAAGGCTCAGCACCTGTAGCTCAAGCAGCTAAGGCACCAGCCACATACACCAGAGCGGGCGGGTTCAAATCCAGCCCAGGCCTGCCAAACGACGACAACTACAACCAAAAAATAGCTGGGCATTGTAGTGGGCACCTGTAGTCCCAGCTACATGGGAAACTGAGGCAAGAGAATCACTTCAGGAGTTGGAGGTTGCTGTGAGCTGTGATGGCATAGCACTTTACCCAAGGTAACAGCTTGAGGCTCTGTCTCAAAAAAAAAGTACTTTCTATTTTAATGTTTTTTAAATATATGCAGAAATGAAATTAGTATTAAAAACTCCTGTGTTTATTGCTCTTATATAACCGTAAAACCAAAATAAGCTTATTAACTAAATACAAATAAAACAATTACTATTAGTATCATGTGACAGATGGCAGTGTATTACTGAATGTTAAAGCATGGGTTCCTTTGAGTTTGGTATAGTTATGCCATCACCATCACATGCCATGTGACGAGACTTAGGTCTCCTACTTCTACTTGAATCATCATTTGCTCTTGGCACCAACACATCATTTGGTGTTAAGTGTGCCTCTGTTGTTCTCATCTCACAAATCAAATGGTACAACTGAATACCAAGACATTAAAAACACAAAGCTAATATAAGCAATAAAATGGGATAGTTCTTGATTACGAGGCAATCATAGAGGTAAGAACAAACTACATGGGACTAATATTGAAGAATATCATAAACACAAATAGACCTGTTAAAACACTTGTTAAAACAAAACTTGAACACAAAAAAGCCACCAAAGAAGATACTTAGAAGACTAGAAACTTGCAAGGAAAGGGGAAGTCAAAGAATATTAGTAACCGGAAATTAACTGCTCCAAATGTAGGAATTCAACATCTAATCTCTTCTATTAAGCTGGTGAAGCCCATTGCCAACAGCAGAAAGATCTTTTATTTTTTCTCTTACCAAGTCAAAAACCTGTTCCCTTTATCACTGATATCTACTGGTTATAATTCCACCCCTGCAACAAAAATTTGGCATCTATCATCCACTACATTTTTTTTTTTGTTTCTGAGACAGAGTCTCACTTGGTCACCCTTGGTAGAGTGCCGTGGCATCTTAGCTCACAACAACCTCAAACTCTTGGGTTCAAGTGATCCCCTTGTCTCAGCCTCCCAAGTACCTGGGACTACAGGCGCCTGCCACAATGCCTAGCTATTTTTTTCTCCCTTTGGCTCAGGTTGGTCTCCAACCAGTGAGCTCAGGCAATCCACCTGCCTCAGCCTTCCAAGTGCTGGGATTACAGGCGTGAGTCACCGTGCCCGGCCTCATCCACTACCTTTTAAGTCTTCAAAATACTGAGATTTATTTATGGTGTTCATACTCCCTGCCATCTCTTTTCAAGAGAAAAATATATTTTTGCTTAAATATCTCTTTATAATAAATCCTTACAAAGGGTGTGAGGTACCAATAAATTACAATCCTCAAACTAATCTGCCAGTAAGCGACCAATGTTGACTTAAATTAGACTCAAGTCACATACAAATGTCACAGAAGGTATACCTACTTATCAGTCTATTCTTTGCTGAGATGACAGGTTAGGAGAAACAACTCAAAGTTACCTGTTAATACCTTACAATCTTTGTCAAAATCATCTAACATTTTTAGAAGTTACTACTAATCCAATCATGAAATGCTGATCCAACAATAAAAACAAAGACCTCATTTTATTTATTCAATTTTTTTGAAACAGAGTCTCACTTCGCCACCCTCAGTAGAGGGTTGTGGCTCCTAGCTCATAGCAACCTCAAACTCTTGGGCTCAAGTGATTCTCTTGCCTCAGTCTCCTAAGTAGATGGGACTATAGGAACCTGCCACAACACATGGCTATTTTTAGAAATGGGGGTCTCACTCTGGCTAAAGGGCCCTTCTAGCCACATTTTATGAAAAAGCAAATAGGGCAGCACCCGTAGCTCTGTGGGTAGGGCACCAGCCACATACACCAGGGCTGGCAGGTTCGAACCGGCCCTGTGCCTGCTAAACAATGACAACTGCAACCAAAAAATAACTAGCTGGGCGTTGTGGCGAGCACCTGTAGTCCCAGCTAATTGGGAGGCTGAGGCAAGAGATTCGCTTGAGCCCAAGAGTTTGAAGTTTCTATGAGCTGTGATGCGACAGCATTCTACCGAGGGCGACATACTAAGACTCTTGTCTCAAAAATAAAAAAAAGAATTATCTAAGAAATAAATTAAAAACCTATAATTTACAATAGAGGATCACAATGTGAGCACCAAGGAAAAAACATCTAAAGTAGATTGGGATCTACTGAAGTATTTAAGATGAAATGCTGTCTAGAATATGCTTCAAAATGAAAAGGATAGGTAAAAAGGATTATTCATGAATTGAAGCTGTTTGACAGGCATGTGAAGATTACCTACATCAGTTATGTTTGATTTTTCCTTGGAAAGGGGGTAAAGTAAATTAGATGAGGGTAGGGAGTACCTGTTAAAGGCTTTTCAGGAGAGGTAACATTTGAGCTGCTTCTTAAAGAACAAGTAGTAGGCAAATTAAGTTTGTGCGAGAATGGGGACAAAAAAGGACATAAATGAACAGTATGGAATAGCCTAATACAGTCAATGGGACAATAGTTACAAATAGCTATACCTAAAGATCACCACCAATCATCTCAGTTACCACTGACTGGCATAAATAACCTGGTTTCTCCTATCTCTGCCCCTACGTGTTAAATTTTAACAAAGAAAATCTGGCCTACACAAAAGGTTCACTGATAAAACATATGCAATCATTTTAAAACAAATCATATATTCCTAAGGGTATTCAAGGGTATCTCTATTTTTGCCCATTCCTTAAAATGTTTACACAGATAAAATCTACCTAGAGGCTGCCTGGGGAGGGGGGGCATCTATGAGAGATAATTTGTCTTGGTGACATTATTCAGTACCCACTCTGTGCCAAGCCCTGAAGAAATAAACACAGTAAACAAAACTCAGTTTCTGCCCTTAAGGAATCTACAAACCTAGGGATCCCCCAAAAGAGTAAGATAGCAAGTACATTCTTTAAGGTGCATTTCACATGTATGAATTCCACACAAAAAAGAGTGATAGTTTAGACATTTACTAGGAAGCAGGAAAGAGTTCCGCACAGTGCAACAGATAACAGAATTTCTACAGACCCATTTTTGTTTGAACTACTGAATCTGTCAGTAACAAAGACCTTCTCAAATATACCTAAAGTTAAAACATTCATGATTTAAAGACAACACCTGAATGTTTAACTCCCTTGTCACTAAATCAGTTTAATTTTTTTTTTTAAGTGCTACAAAGGACCTGAGCTGCCTACTTGTCAAGCTTCAAATTTTATAGGCAAGGGTTAAACAGAAAAATGAAAAGTATATGAAAATATTCAAAACATCTTAAGATACAGGCAAATACAAATTTAAGCCATCATTAGATATTCTTAAACCACCACCAGAATGGCTAAAATTAAAATGACTGACAATGCTGTCAATAAAGAGTGACACAACCTACATTATACCAGTGGGAGTTTAAACTGGTACAACTCAGGAAATCTTTTTGGCACTATCTACTAAAGCTAGTAAGCACACATAAACACTATAAACTAGCAATTTCACTCCTGGGTATGTAAGGAAAAAAACACAAAAATACATTACAATAATATTCATGGCGACCCTCTATATTGATGAAAACACTGTAAACAATCTGAATGCCCACCAACAGTAGAATGAATAAATCAATTGTGGTAAATTTCACACAATGAAATACTACACAGTAATAAAGAAATTAGTGAAATCACGTAGCGAGCAAAAGCAGCTAGGCACAAGAGTACATAGTGTATTATACCATTTATATAAAATTCAAAACCAGACACAACTAAATTTATTGAAAGACAGTGGTCAGAGTATTTGTGTGAGGTGCTAGAAATACTCTATTTCCTGGGTGGTGATTATACAGATGTACATTTGTGAAAATTTATTGAGCTATAAGCCAAAGATTTGTGCATTTCATTGTATGCAAGTTATGTATCTTAGTTAAAGGAAAATTTAAAGTAGATAGGCCACTCAAAAGATGTTAAAACTTCTCTTGGTAGTCTAAATCATCGGTTCTCAAAATGTAGTCCAGAGATCCCTGAAGTCCCTGAGACCCTTTCAAGGGGTCAAAAGCTGGGAGGAATGGCTAGCACTGTACTCCCAGCTACTCCGGAGGCTGAGATGGGAGGAGTTAAGAAACCAGTCTAGGCAACATCATGAGACACTTTCTCTATAAAACATAAATAAATAAAATAAAATAGTCATGTCTCAATGGGTTAAAACGCCAGCCACGTACACCTGAGCTGGTGAGTTTGAATCCAGCCTGGGCCCGCCAAACAACAATGACGGCTGCAACCAAAACATGGCCAGGTGTTGTGGTGGGCGCCTGTAGTCCCAGCTACTTTTTGAGGTGGAGGCAAGAGACTCACTTGAGTCCAGGAATTGGAGGTTGCTGTGAGCTGTGATGCTACAGCACTCTATCCAGGGTGAACAGCTTGAGGCTCTATCTAAAATAAATAAATAAAATAAAAAATAAAAAAATAAAAATAGTCATGAGCAGTGGCAAAGGCTGGTCCAGCTACTCTGGAGGATGGCTTGAGGCCAGGAGTTAGAGATCAGCTTGGGTGATAAAGTGAGACCTCATCTAAAAAAAGAAGAAAAAAAAAAGTCAAAGAGATCAAAATTATTTTCATAATAATGAGATGTTGTTTGCCACCTTCACTGTCATTATCTCGGGTATACACTTGGAGTTCTTCCAGTTTCTACATACTGTATCATAAGAGACTGAAAGCAGGAGGAGAGAAAATCCAACAATTTTACAAAAATATTTACACTGACATGCAAAGGGTTTTGTTAATTTTTTTTTTTTTTTTTTTTTTTTTTGAGACAGAGTCTCATTATGTCGCCCTGGGTAGAGTGCGATGATATCACAGCTCACAGCAACCTCAAACTCTTGGGCTTAAGCGATTCTCCTACCTCAGCCTTCCAAGTAGCTGGGACTATAGGTACCAGCCACAATGCCCAGCTTTTTTTTTTTTTTTTTGGTTGCAGTTGTCATTGTTGTTTAGCTGGCCCGGGCTAGGTTCAAAACCACCACTCTCGGTGTATGTGGCTGGCACCGTAGAGGGGACCAAGCCAGGTTTTGTTACTTTTAAATGCATATTCTTTAAACATCTCAGTTTTAATTTCTAACACATTTTAATTTCTTTTTCTTGTTTGGTATTCACTGAGGGTACAAAGAATTAAGTTATAGTGATTCCATTTGTTAGATAAAGTTCCTCTTGTAACCGTGTCTCACCCCCAAGAGGTGTGCTATACACCATGACCCCCCCATCTCCCCCTCTTCTTGCTCATTCCCTTACTCCCACATTGTATTAGCTCATCTACTGCCTTCATATTAGAATACATTACATCAGATTCTTGCTTCTCCATTCATTTGATGTTTTACTAAGAATGTCTTCCTATTTTAATTTCTAATACATTGAACGTTGATGGATGTAACCCCACACATATACAAAAGCTCTATGGGGTCTTCAATAATTTAAAGAGTATAAAAGGGCTGAGTGCAGTGGCTCATGCCTATACTCCTAGCACTCTTAGAGGCCGAGATGGGTGGATTGCTTAAGCTCAGGAGTTGAAGATCAGCCTGAGCAAGAGGGAGACCCTGTCTCTAAAAAATAGCCTGGCATTGTGGCGGGCACCTGTAGTCCCAGGTACTGAGGAGGTTGAGGCAAGTGAATCCCTTGAGCCCAGGAGTTTGAGGTTGCTGTGAGCTATGACACCTTGGCTCTCTACTCAAGGTAACAAAGTGAAACTGTGTCTCCAAAAAAAAAAAAGGGGGGGGGCGGCGCCTGTGGCTCAAAGAAGTAGGGCACTGGCCCCATATGCCGGAGGTGGCGGGTTCAAACCCAGCCCGGCCAAAAACTGCAAAAAAAAAAAGAAAGAAAGAAAGAAAAAATATAAAAGAGTCCCCAGACCAAGAATGACTGGCCTAAGAAACACAACAATAACAAGCTGCTTTTCTAGTTCTCTTACAGTAATGAGAAATGAGGTATCAACATTTTCTGTGAAACCATCTGTGCCAGACAAAAATCACTGCTACTATATTTATCTGTGTACGTTCATCTTCAATTCAGAAAAATAATTTCCCCCTAAATACAGTATTATTTTCCCAAGCAGTCTGCACCACTTCTTAGCAGCAGTTATGTTCTTAAAGCATAAAAAAGACACCAGATAAAAACTTAACCAAACTTTAAGCTGCTCCTCCAACAAAGAAATCATACCCTTGGCTACCAAGTCTACAATCCCTAAATTCACGATTCTGGATTCGAACCCGCCAGCTCAGATGTACATGGCTGGTGCCTTAGCCTGTTGAGCCACAGGCGCTGAGCCCCTTTTCTATTTTCTTTTACTTGAATTTTTATTTCTAGACTTGTTTTTCCCACATCTCTAGAGATAAACATAAAATTTAAGAACTTAAAAAAAAAGGATAGATTACTTCATCTCTAGTCCAACACCTTGGTTTTACAAACAAGAGTCATGCGGAGCCAAGAGGTTAGCTAAGTTATTTAACACAGAGGGTGGATTAACTGAAACTTAAATATAGCCTTTCTGCCTCCAAGTCTAATATACTTCCACTGACAAGCCCATTCTCACTTAAAATATGAAGAGTTTTATTTTTTAAGACAGGGTTTTACTGTTTGCCCAGGGCAGAGTGCCATAGCATCATAGCTCACAGCAACCTCAAACTCCTGGGCTCAAGTTATCCTCTTACCTCAGCCTCCCCGTAGCCAAAACTACAGGTGCCCCCATGATGCCTGGCTTTTTTTTTTTTTTTTTTGAGACAGAGCCTCAAGCTGTCACCCTAGATAGAGTACTGTGGCATCACAGCTCACAGCAACCTCCAATTCCTGAGCTCAAGCGAGTCTCCTGCCTCCACCTCCCAAGTAGCTGGGACTATAGGCGCCTGCCACAACGCCCGGCCATTTTTTTGGTTGCAGCTATCATTGTTGTTTGGCGAGCCGGGGCTGGATTCGAACCCGCCAGCTCAGGTTTATGTGGCTGAGGCCTTAGCCCGTTGAGCCACAGGTGCCGAGCCCATTTTTCTATTTTTAGTAGAGACAAGCACGCTATTGCTCAGCTGGTCTCCACCTCCTGAACTCAAGTGATCCACCCACCTCAGCCTCCTAGCCAAAGTATGAACAGTTTTAAAACAAACCAAACCACCTCTAAAATAGGAAGCAATGAAATTATAACTGTTTAAGCAGTAATAATATTCACCTATTTTTGTGTATTAAGCCATTTTTTGTTTGTTTTTTGCAGTTTTGTCCTGGGGATGGGCTTGAACCCACCACCTCCGGTATATGGGGCCAGCACCTTATTCCTTGAGCCACAGGTGCCACCAAAAGTCTCCACAAAAAAAAAAAAAAAAAAGAAGTTGTAAAACAACACCTACACAAACCAAGGAGAGCTCTCTCAGTATGCCAGATTCTAGCCCCTACAATCTTGGGGGAAGGAGGATACAGCAAGAAACACATGTGCTTTGATAATCCACCCCACCATTTAAGTAAAGTTGAGTTCTTCTATAACACAGATTCCTTTCTCTTGATGACCTTTCAACTGATCTCAACAGGCAGCAGTTCTCAGTGAGGAATTAGGGGTGGAAGAAAGAAGAGGTGCTTTCTTTGCCTTTTAGCTCTGTATTCCATTCTGTGACAGAAAAGCAAGTGAAATTAGTAGCACTTCCTCATACAATAGAGGTCCCATGGATAACATTCCTTTATTCCATTCCCTAAATTATTTCTTATCTTTCAGCACAACTGTTAAAATACTGTCTCAATAGCCCTATTACCCTACTCTCCTCCAACATATCCAACATACCACCAGAATTATCTTCCCAAACCAAACAAATCTAATGTCTCCTTTCACTTAAACTAGAAGGCCCACCTCATTATCCTAAAAACAAAACTTAAGTGCCTTAACCCGGCATTCAAAGTCACCCTCTGAGGCTAAAAAGGTAGTTTGAAATCACATCTCCCATAAGCCCTTCCCCTCCCAATATCTCCAGTATTCCTTCCATTCTACTCGTTTTTCCTTTAAAAGCACTGCACTCTCTTGGCTCAGTGCCTGTGGCTCAACGGGCTCGAATCCAGCCCAGGCCTGCCAAACAACAACAACAGTTGCAACCAAAAAGTGGCTGGGCATTGTGGCGGGCGCCTGTAGTCCCAGCTACTTGGGAGGCAGAGGCAGGAGACTTGCTTGAGCCCAGGAATTGAAAGTTACTGTGAGCTGTGATGCCACCGCACTCTATCCAGGGTGACAGCTTGAAGCTCTGTCTCAAAAACAAAAAACAACAATTTATGGCTCAATGCCTGTAGCTCAAGCAGCCAAGGCGCCAGCCACATACACCTGACCCGGCAGGCTCGAATCCAGCCTTGGCCCGCCAAACAACAATGACAGCTGCAACCAAAAAATAGCCGGCGTTGTGGCCAGGGCACCTGCAGTCCCAGCCACCTGGGAGGCGGAGGCAGGAGAATCACCTGAGCCCAGGAGTTGAAGGTCGCTGTGAGCCGTGATGCCAGGGTGACATCCCAAGGCTCTGTCTCAAAAAAAAAAAAAAAAATAAATAATAATAATAATAACTTCACGATTTCCCCTGACTGGCTTCAGATCTCTCATGAAGCTCCATTGGACCAGCTGCACATTGAACAAGCTCTTCCAGGTGCATCTACCTCTCCACTCAGTCTGAAGTCAAAGTGCTCTACTTTCAGTATTTCAATGGGAACTATGGGCCTGCTTTTGGCTAATGAGATGCTCAATGTCCGGTTCCATATTTGTCACTGCTAGTCGTAACAAGTGATGCAAGTGTGCATCAGTTAGTCTGGATCTAGTTGGAGATTTCAGATGTTTCATTCTGGGAAATGTCTGTTCACAGACATAAGTGCTGCATTTTGATTGCATGGCTCCTGAGATTAGGACATGTCTCAGATGGGAGAGATGCATAGAAATTAGGAAGGTTGCTTCACTTGAATGCGTCTTTCAGAGAGTCACAATTCTGCAGTTCAGCCAGTTCCATTTGGTAAATTGTATCTATATTTTCTATTTTTTTTTCTTTATTTCAAGATACTTTATTCTTAAAACAGGTCACAACACAGAGCTTTTGGCCCATTCTGCCACTATGTAAGCTACCAATGCTTGCTGAGCAGCAGAGGAGTGCTCTTTCATAGCATGTCTTTTATAATTTTACAATTATGTAAATAACAAGAAAGATCTGGCTCAGCACCCATAGCTCACTTGTTACAGCACCAGCCAAGGCCAGTGGATTGGAACCCAGTCCAGCCCAGCTAAATGACAATGAAACCTTGTCCTTGTCCAGCCTCATCTCCATGCAGCTTGTGGAAGAGCGTGTTGTTGGACGGCATCGAGGCCCCACCTGTCCCATTGCTGAGGCCTTTGGCAGTCCCATAGGTCAGCCCTGCGACCACTTCCCCGGTGCCCTGGGCCATAGTGCCCATAGCCCAGTGCGACCTGACTGCTGCAGCTAAGAAGCCACGGCCTTCCACACCTCTCAACGTTTTTCTAAGGGTACAATTCAAATTCTTCAAGAGTCCACTATAAAATATGAAATGCTATGAACTATCAAGGAACTCTTAACTAGTTCTACTGAAACATACCGTCACACAAGCGCTGATTGTTTTCTCAGCAGGTCCATGGACCCTGATTAAAGTATTTCTTGCCCTCTAGCACACAGCCTAACAGTCCCCATGTCACTTACTGCTGCTTTAGTGTAGTTGCCAGTGGCCAGAGAGCCCGCAGAGCTCATTTCTGCAACGAGCAGGCACCCGTGCTGCAATGGCAGACCTACTTCCGGTAGGCCCTTCACAGCTCCCGAGCCAGGTACCACATGTGCATTCACTATGCCCAGGAAACTATTTTAAAGATACCACCTTCATATTGCTTTTTTACTGTGTTGCCTATATCTGCAAATTTCTAGTCTTCGAATATTCAGAACTCATGGCGTTGTGCCAGCATTGTCAATTCCTCCGTCACCTCCAGAGTAAAATCATCCAAAATATCTACATGAGTCTTGAGCACGCAGATGCTGGGTCCTAATGCATCTGCTAACTGCAACAGCTCTCTGGCCTTGAATGGAGACGGATCCCATGCGCCTGCAACTTGCCCTTGCCTCCTTGCTCTCTGTCCAACAACATGACAGCATCCGTGACCTTCAAGCCCTCCTTCTGAAGAACCTCAACAGTTTCCAAAACACTAGATCCACTGGTGACGACATCCTCGATGATTAAACAGGTTTCTCCTTCTACAAGACGCTTAGTACCATAATCCTTTGCTTCTTTCCTTCTAATAAGCATTGGAATTTGATTTGTGGAACACATGACTGTAGCCAACGGAAAAGCAGTATAAGGTGCTCAACACACTGTGTCGAAACTGATTCCCTCATTTTGGGCAGTTTGGAATAAAATATCTGCAACCTGGCTCAGAAGATGCTGTTGAGACATGATGCCCTGGAGATGGATGTAGATGAGTGAGGAGGGCCCACTCTTCAGCACAAAGTCCCTGAACTTGAAAGCCTGCACGTCGTATAGACCGGCCACCAATGGCTCCAAAGCGTCCCCAGCAGTCTCCATGTCCACGTGCGTCCCATGAGTGCCCTTTCATGGGGTTTACAGGCTCCTGAGGGGAAATAAACAATAGCAAGTAAATAAGTAACATAACCACAGATCCTAGCAAAAGCCCAGAGGAAAGGAGAGGGGAGGATGGTGAGTAAGAGGAATGCCATGTTAAGGATGGTGAGGGGGAGGCGGAGCAAGATGGCAGACAAGTAACAGCTTCCTTGCTGCTGGGCACGGTGAGACTGGTGAGAGAGGACTTCAGGCATCTCTGCCAGGCAGGATCTGCCCAGAAACTTCTCTTTGGGGACACAGGGAGACAGCGTGAGGCTTCTGGACACCCTGAGGAAGGCTAAAGCGG
>CAUYON010024344.1:0-19395 GCA_963573935.1 Arctocebus calabarensis | reverse complement strand
CTCCTGCCTCTGCCTCCCAAGTAGCTGGGACTACAGGCACCCGCCACAACGCCCGGCTATTTTTGTTTGGGTTGCAGCCGTCATTGTTGGTTGGTGGGCCCAGGCTGGATTCGAACCCACCAGCTCAGGTTTACATGGCTGGCTCCTTAGCCCGCTGAGCCACAGGCGCCGAGCCCTAAGTGGCAGTTTTGCAGAAGTAAAGTGTCAAACATTTCAAATTACAGAGGATGCTGACAGATCATGATGTAAGTGGCTGGCTACTCATCCCAGTTGGCAAAGTCTGAACAGACACTTGAAACAGAACTTGAAGCACTAAAACCAGGAAAGCTCTGGGCAAATCAGGCCCAGTGGGTAGCCCTAAGTTATGTCACCATTTTGACAAGTCGTGTACTGGTAAGAGTCAAATGGAGGGACCCGCCCAAATAGAACCAACCAGCCCAAATAGGATGTCCCACCCAGGGAAGAGAGAGCGTGCCCACCCTCACCCTTCCGACCCCTCAGAACCCCCATCCACCTTCCCCCACGTGCTGACTTCCTTCTGGAGCTCATGTCACCTGCACTCAGGTGGAAATGAAGGCGGATGCTGCCCACACAGAACCCGGATTCCATTTCCTTTCATTCATGTTTTGGAATAATCGTTTATTTTCAGCCTTTGACTTCTCAGATACTAACAAACCCTAGTTTTAAGAATGCCCAGGCCAGGTGCTCACGCCTGTAGTCCCAGCACTTGGGAGGCCGAGGTGGGCGGATTGCCTGAGCTTACAGGTTCAAGACCAGCCTAAGCCAGAGTGAGACCCAGTCTCTTAAAAAGTAGCTGGGCCTTGTGGCAGGCGACTGTAGTCCCAGCTACTTGGGAGATTGAAGCAAGAGAATTACTTGAACCCAAGAATCTGAGGTTGCTGTGAGCTAGGATGCCACAGCACTTGACCAAGGGTGATCAAGTGAGACTGTTTAAAAAAAAAAAAAAAAAAAAAGGAATGCCCAGCCACTGACATTTTGACTTCAGGTATCATACTCTGGGTTTTAAGGTTTCTGCTTGGTTGCTCTTTACATTTCCTGATTCTTTGTTAGGACAGACTGTCATGTCACTTGTTTTAAGCAAGCTCACAACTGCTACTTCAAACATTTTTGTGACGGGCAGTTTAAAATCCTTGTCCGGTAATTCTAACGCAGGTGTCGCCTCAGTGAGTGTGCCCACTGTCCCTTCTCATTGTAGCTGAATTGTCCCAGTTCTTGGTATAAGGGACTCTAGAAGGAAAGCTGCACGTCTGAGTGTGATGAGACCCTGGATCTGCTCAGGTGACTGTTCTCTAACACTGTTCCCTCGTGGAAGCAAAGTCCCGTTTCACCACTGCTAGGAACGGAATCCATGTCCCCCTCTGAGGCCTCTGTGGACACCTGGAGACAGGGGAGTCAGGACTCTCCAGCGGGCTTCCTGTGACTGCCAGTCAGAGGGGCCTTTAGGCTCCTGATACCACCTGCTGAGGGCAGAGGTCCAGGGCGCCATGTGGTGGCCGCTGACATCACGTGGCAGAGCCTTGCTTGCCTGGGCCTGACACCACTCCAGTGGGGGACACGGGACGCTCTATTACGAGTTTCTCTCTTGGCCTTTGCTAACAGGACCAGCAGCAGGGCTCCAGAGTTCTCTGTGGTATTTGGCTGGAGTAGTTACTGTCCAGACATTTGCGTCATTCTAGGCTGGCTGTTTCTGGTTTCTTGACTAATGCAGTGGGTTGGGTAGTGGGACCCAAGAAGATACCTTCACATCTTAATTACAGAACCTGTGACTAGCACTTCAGATGGTGCTTACCTTGGAATTCCCAGGTTGAGGAATTCCTTGGGTCCAATGACAAGTGTTCTTTTTTTTGGAGACAGTCTCAGCTTATCGCCCTCAGTAGAGTGCCATGGCATCACAGCTCAAAGCAACTTCCAGCTCTTGGGCTTAGGCGATTCTCTTGCCTCAGCCTCCTGAGTAGCTGGGACCACAACACCCGGCTATTTTTGTTGTTGTCGTTGCAGTTTGGCTGGGGCTGGGTCTGAACCCACCGCCCTCAGTATATGGGGCCAGCAGCCTACCCACTGAGCCACAGGTGCCACCCGGCAAGTGTTCTTATAATGGACACACAACAGGGGAGAAGTGACAGAGACAGAGGCAGCAACATGACCCTGCAGAGAGGTGCACCGTAGGGCAAGGGGTGTCCGGAGCCACCAGGGGCTGGAAGAGGCAAGACACAGAATCTCCCTCCAGCCCTCAGAGATGCAAGAAGACGCTGGCCTGATGGCATCTTGGCTGCAGACATCAGGCCTCCGGAAGGGTCAGAGAATCAACTTCCGTTGCTTAAAGCCACCTATTTTGTGCTATTTGTCACAGCAGACTTAGGAAAGCAATATAATTGGAGAGAACAGGCTTTTCTCCAGGCTCTTTTGTCTGTAGCCATTGGCCAGCCTCTGCAGCACCTGCTCTGGGTAAATGAGACAAAAAGAAAACCAGGGAACTCACCCCAGTTCCCCCTCCCCAACCAGGCGAGCGCCACGCCCGGACAGTCTCCCTTATCTCTACCTTTCAGTTTCCTCGTACTTATTTCTATGTCCAAAAACTTTAGCTGTACTTACAGGAAAAAGTGCATCTGTTTCATTTTTTGGGGAGCGTAAGTTCCCAAACTTAAGCTCCAGGGTTTTTACTAACTCCAGGGTTTTTACTTTTTTTTAATCAACAGAAATGTTCCAGCTGTGATCATTTTTTACCCTTTAGCCATGTCATTTCTCTGGTCAAAATTCTTCTGTGACTCCCCATTACCTACAAAAGGCGGCCACAGCCTTCCACCCAACGTCCATTCTCTCCCCAGTGTGACCCCATCCCAGTCTTTTTTGGGTCTTATTTCCCACTGTGTCCCTTGCCAGAGTTTCCAAAATCAGGCTTTATCAAAGTCAAGTTCCTTGGATGTTAATACATGTTACAGATACAGGGGGCAGGCTCTATGGCAAATGACAATGGCAAATCGTGGATTTAGACAAGGTTAAGCCAGTTTCTTTATTATGAGACTTTTCAGGTATTTTACCAGAGTACAAGGTGAATTTCCGAAAAGCAATTAAAACACTAACGTTTCTTAAAAATACTTGATCACAGGATGTGTCACGCTATCTCCACGGAAACCACCTGGTGAGCTTCCCCTGCTCCAACTTTCTTTTCCAACCAAGTTCACCCGTGTGTGATCTTCCAAACTCCTTTTGCACTTGTGGCTTTTATAGAAAACAGGAGTTGTGCAAAATGTTGAAGCAGCAGTGCTATTTCGCTACTAATGGCGCAGGCACTATTGAATTTTATAAAAATTTGCATGACTTTAGTTTGGAAGTCCTAACTGTAGGGATAGCAAATTAAGCGGACTAGGGAACCTGGTATAAGTGTTGGAATCATGTTAACAAAATACAGAAACTGTTTTAAAAATAAATCCATTTACTAACACTGCCAGATGAGGGGAGAGACAGGACCCCCAACCCCCCAGCAGATGCGCCTGGGCAAGGACGGAGATGCGCACAGTGGTCAGTGGCCAGTCTCTGCAGACCCCTTTCCTTCCTGCTGCCGTCTGTGTGACAACTCACTGCAGATAATCTTTGGGACTAAAAAGGAGGTAGCTGCTCTTCTATCCAGGCTACAGTGAGTCACTCTGGGGCTGAAAGGACAGCAGACCGGGCAGCTTGAC
Source organism: Arctocebus calabarensis (assembly GCA_963573935.1). Classification (NCBI taxonomy): domain Eukaryota; kingdom Metazoa; phylum Chordata; class Mammalia; order Primates; family Lorisidae; genus Arctocebus; species Arctocebus calabarensis. Next base: position 15,694 of record CAUYON010024344.1, on the reverse strand, counting down.
AGTCACTACAACTTGTAGCCGTGAGAAGAGGGAGAGAGGAGGGGCCAGGCCAGGACTCTTGAGTACCAGCTGCATGGTGAGCGTGCTGGGGCGGTTGGGGCCTCTGGAGATCAGAGAGGATGGGCTGGCACCAAGTGCTGCTCAGACGCTGTCCTCAGCGCCTGAGTCAGGTATCTGTCCAGCCATCTCTGTGGCTGCTCCCTGAGCACTCGTGACTGGCATCACCGTGCGCTGGGCCTATGACGAAGACTCCCAGTGTGTGGACTGGGCAGTGGCTGCTGAAGGCCACGCCCTGGACCCAGGGTGAAGGTCACAGCTGCTGGAGAAGTGAGGGCTCCATCTGGGTGCCCAAGAAGAGGAATGACTGCAGCAGGCGTCACCGTCAGCCCCGTCAAGGGTCGCGACCTCCCTCATCATGCGGCCTGCTCCCCGCCGCTCTGCCCCTCGTCTTCCATCTGTAGCCAGCTCCAGTCGAGGGTCTGCAAGTTGACAGGCGTGTCACAAACACACAGCCACCAATGCACCGCAGGCTGTCTCTCCTCTCAGGAGGCAAGCGGCACAGTTTAGAAGGAAGTGCAAGCCCTCCTACTAACAGCAGACTTGCTACTGCAGGGTCACCCTCTGCTGCCTGCAGGCTCCTCCCTGGACTGGTCAGCCTCCCAGACTCTGGGGACATTCGTGGTCACAGCAGTCATGCATGTGTTCAGGGCAGGTGGGTGGCCCCAGGAGCTAATCTCAGCTACCAACTTCCAGCCTCAGCACATGAAACGGTCAAACCGTGGTGAGGAAGAACACCAAGAGACAGACAGCCAGCAAGCTGGGGACGCTCGGCTACACCACAGGCGACTGAAGGCAGCAGCGGCGTCCCCTCCAATGCTTCTGAGAACCCGGGACTTAGTGGGGATGAGCAGGTAAATGTGTCAGCAGGGAAAGGCCATTTGAAGATGTGGAGGGAAGATTTAGGGTGCTCGGGTAATGTGGGCTTTGTGCTGGTGCACCCATACCAGAGCTAGGTTTTCTTCGGGTTGGCTTCCCCGTAACTAGTACTACCTGCTGGGAAGCTGAGTTCCTGAGGCTCAAGGCAACACTCCTGCTTTGTCGCCAGAGTCCAGCTCACTCAGTACACACAGATGCTTGCTGGTGGTACCAAAAGTGCAGGTGAGGAAGGACTGGGGACCATGTCACTGTCAGGACTGTCAGGATTAAACACGATGATGCGGATAGCACACTCATAAGCACTCAATAACTTTAGCCGTTATCGTTAATGTAAATGACAAAACGTATACGCTGAGACTGAGGGCAACCCTGGGTGCATCACCACTTTCTTCCCTTTTTCGCTATAGAAAGAGAGGGCACGACGCAGCTGGGCACACACGGGCCGTTACCATGAAACTCTGGTCCTGCCCCCTCAAGGTGTCCTGCACGGCGCTCTCCAGCTGCGTGCACAGGGTATGAGCTTCAGCCACCAGCTCCTCACTAAAGAAAACAATCGCATCATTAGAAAGTGGTCACTGTTACTTATCAGAGCTGACGTCACTGCCTTAAAATACGCGAAACAGGTTTTGACAACATTTTAAAAATGAAGTGACCACTACTTGGTTGCTGAACCTCTTAAAACAGTGTCACTGACCAGTGATTTCATCCACTGAGTTAATGAGCACCTTTCAGAGGCCCAAGTCCAGGCTGCCCAAAATGTGAAAAGCGACTAGATGTCTATTTCAACAAAAGATAGCATTTAATTCTCTCCAAGCTGCCAAAATTTAAAGATATCTCCCCCACATCACCTGTTTTCCAATTTTTGAAATGGAAGAAAAAAACCACATCATTAAATTTATCAGGTTTCCACAGTTCCTTAGATCAGCTGAAAAGCAAGTTCTGGGAATTGATTCAACCTCGTCTGATCGCCTTCCTTTTTATAGGAAGAAAGGCATGTTTCCTATTAGGAGTGGGTCACAGTGAGAAAAGGGAGTGTGTAATAAACCACCCATCCTCTTCTAACCTCAGTTCTAGGATGTGAAGAGATGAGAGACGCACCCCTGGGTCTACTTTTCTAGAGCTTTGAGGATGTCATTGGAGGGACTATGCCCAGTGGGAAGACGGAGCTCTGGAATGTCCCTCACCCTACAGAGCATGACATTCTGATGGAAGGAACTCAGCACATTTCTGCCAAGCCTCACCGATGGGGCTTCGAGCCAAGTTAAAGGCTCACTGCCAAAAGCACAAGACCTGGTTACTATCATCCAGGAGCTCACAAGAAGTTGGGGGATAATTAATAATCTAAGGTCACATATGATTAAACACCAAAACAGGCTACAAACTCCTGAAGGTAAGAACTGGATTTTTTTAAAGACACAGAGTCTTTCTGCAGTGCTCACTGGGGCCTTCTACTCCTGGGCTCGAGCGATCCTCCCACATCAGCCTCTTGAGTAGCTGGGATTACAGGCATGTGCCACCACACCCAGCTAATATGTCTGTGTATTTTTTATATATGGAGCAATTATGTTGCCCAGGCTATTCCTCAACTCCTGGCCTCATGCACTGCTCCCATCTCAGCCTCCCACAGCGCTGGGATTATAGGCATGTGCCTGGCCAAAGAACATCTTCACCAGCCACGTGTGGCGGCACTTGCCTGTCGCTGGAAACTTGGGAGGCTGAGGCAGCACATGAGCCCAGGAGTTGAGGCTGCAGCAAGCTATGATTTATGTCACTGGGCACTAGAGCAAGACCCTGTCTCTTCAAAAAGAAAGAAAAAAAAAGATATAATCTATATACAGTTCACCCATTTGAAGTGTAAAATTCAAGGTCTTAGTACATTAGAGTTGTGTGAGCATCGCTGTATCTAGTTTTAGAAAATTTTCATCATTCCCAAAGGAATGGTCCCTATTTCAGTCATTCCCACCCCCACCCCCAGGCAATCATGAATTCATTTCTATGCCTGCAGGACCCCAAGGAGCCCAGTACACAGAAGATACCCATGGAGCTGAATTCAGAACAAAACAAACCACAGGGAGAGAGCGGCCAGGGTGTGTGGACAGCTGAGCTCTGAAGGAAGGGGGAGCAGTGGCCCTGCGGTGGGGGCCCCTCGGAGAGAGCACTGGGGGAGCCAGGGCTTGGCCAGAGCAGGCTGCCCACCAGAGCCCTGTGTGTCAGGGGTCAGGTCTCCAGAGGGCCCTGGGGACTTGCTGCTGACGCTGCTTGTCTGGATGAGAGCGAGAGAGAGGTCTGTAAGAAAGGGGACCAGCCTGGAGAGGCCACCATGCCTGGAAACACTCACTCCAACTCTATAAAGAAGCAGGAAGCCACAACTTGATTGGTTAGAGCAGTATTTTGTGATGCTTAATTCTTTTTTTTTTTTTTTGAGTCAGAGCCTCAAGCTGTCACCCTGGATAGAGTGCCGTGGCATCACAGCTCACAGCAACCTCCAATTCCTGGGCTCAAGAGTCTCTTGCCTCCGCCTCCCAAGTAGCTGGGACCACAGGCATCCGCCACAACGCCCAGCCATTTTTTTGGTTGCAGCCGTCATTGCTGTTTGGCAGGCCCAGGCTGGATTCGAACCCGCCCCCTCAGGTGTACATGGCTGGTGCCTTAGCCCATTGAGCCACAGGCGCCGAGCCTGTGATGTTTAATTCAATCAGACAAGACCTTGTAGCAGGAACACCCAGGAGATGGGAGGAAGCGGCAGGAGCCCCGACAGGGCTGAGCTGTCCTGCTCACCACACGCACAGCAGTTCCAGAAAGAGCAGGGAGGGGAAGGGATGAGCAGAAATGGGAGGTGACAGGAAGGTGGGGACCCGGGAGCCTGGTCTGTGTAATCCAGGGACTATCACGGCGTGGGACTGACCAGCACCTCCCATAGTCCTGTCAGAACCAGCAGCAGGAATCCAGCCTTTGGACAGGGGGACTATCCAGTCAGTGAAATACAAAGGACTGAGAGCGGGACACGTCACTTCTGTCCCCACAGGGCCCAGCAGGTGTAACAGACTCCAAGGGAAGTGTGCACTAAATCATTGGACACTTACCCATGACAAATGTGATGAGCCCCTGGATGCCACGCCTGGTGCTGTTAATGGTGACTTACCTTTTCTTGGCTGATTCAGGAAAACTGTCAGGGGTGTCGGGGGCTGCAGAAGGCTGAGACATCAGCTGACTAGGGTGACTCAGTCGAGAAGCGTTCATGCTATCTGGGCTGCCACTGACAGGACCTCGGACCTTGCTCTAAAGGACAAACCCAAATAGAGGGAAGTTTGGAGCCAAGTGATGAATCCAAGACGCTCTGGCTGCTCCCAGAAACTCCCCCGTATCTCTGTGCAAGACGGCGGCAGGCACCTGGCGCCTCAGCCTCAGTCCTACTGATCAGCAGGTACAGGAGCAGTTCAGGAGAAAGATTCCAGTGGGAGGAGGCGTGCTTGTAGGCTTTGTTCATTAGTTTGGTTCCTTTTCGTTAGTTGATCAACTTTTACAAGTAAAGAAAAGGAAGGAATTTTCACTCTTTTCTAAGTAGAAGACTGAGACACAGGAAAAGGTTATGAGACTTTCTGTGACTCACACCCTCTGGGGTACAGCTGGGAAGAAACCTGGGATGTTTTGTATCCTGGAGGGGCTGTAACACGCCATGTCCCAGCACAGATGACCAGGCTGGGGTCCTTCCTCGCCTGTGCCCGCCTTCCCTCTCCTGGTGCTCCACGCAGCCTGTAGACCCACGGCCACTCTCAGCCCTCAAGCTATGAGACCTTCTTGCTCTGTGTCAACCTGCCATCCAGACACCCAACCCTGCCACCTGCGCCTTCCTGTCCCCCTGCAGAGACTGGATGTCTGCCTCCTGCACTCCTGCCCCCGGGCTCCCTGACAGCCAGGGACTCTGACCCATGCACCACTGAACTGCTCAGCCCTGCCAAGGGACCCTCAGTCTCAATGGGGAGTTCCCTCAAGGGTACAAATACAGCCTGCAGCTGCCACTCAAGTGATCTCTCCAAAACCCAAATCCCCAGGTGTGACCACATCATTCCCGCGCTCAGGTTCCTCTGGCATTACGAGAAGGGACAGCTCCTGCCTTGCCCCCTGTGGGCTCAGAAAGCAGAGCAGCCGCGTGAGCCAGCCCTCGCCGACCTCTGCAGTGTCACCCTCTGTGACATCTTTTCCCGATGCCACCCAGAGCACACCAGTCTCCCCACCTCGCTGCCTGGATAAAGCTCTGTCTCAGTCCTGACCGTCTTGCCCCATCCCCTGCCCCAGTGGAAACGCTCCCCGTGGGTGTTTCTTGTTGCTCCCTGACCTAGTCTGGATGTTGGACCCCAAACCTCACGTGGACGCTGACCCCAGTAATGGAGACGCAGCCTGTGGAGGTGTCTGGTCTGGGGCGGGACCCTCGCGATCAGACCGGTGCCCTCTCCAGGGCAGGGAGTGAGACCTGGCTGTAAATGGGCCCGGCACGCCCCTCTGCTGTCTCTACTTCCTCCCCTGCACACACAGGGCTCCCCTTCCTCTTGCTACAAGAGGAGCAGCCTGAAGCCCTCGTGGGAAGCCCACAGGTGCTGATGCCGTGTTCCCTGTACAGCCTGCAGCACCATGGGCCAGAGGAGGCTCCTTTACAATAAACTCCCAGGCCTCAGGTGTCCCTTTCCAGCTGGCCTTCCTCTTCTGCGTTCCATTTACAGCCCTGCTCACTACAGCTGCTCACACCACTGCCCGCCCCAGGCTGCCCCTCCGTCCTGCCTTGGAACAGGTCCCAGGACTGCACCTGTGCAGCCTGCTTGCCAGGCATGCAGTTGGTGCACAATAAACGTCCAACGAATGCGGACGGCAGATCGGGCCTTGTCTTTCCTCTCCTTCTGGATCTTCCCCACCCGGTCGCCTTTCTCCTTTTCCCCCTTTCTCCCGGGACATGTCACCCATCCTCCCACGGCAAGCCCCTCACGGTGCTCACAGCCTCAACTCTCCTTCATTCTCGGGACCATGCACTGTCCCTGTCCCTTCGACCTGGCGAGTCCGGGTGTACTGTGTCCTTCTGCTTGGCCTACACATACTCTCCAGTCTCCAGGATCTTTAAAAAGCACCACCCTGGTCCTGTTCCCACCGTGAGTGGCCATCTCCTCCCCACTCTCCTTCCCTTTGTCCCTAAAGGCTGCTGCTGACTAAATAGCTCTCCCCCCGTCCCTGTCAACCTCTCTGTAGCCTTTCACAGCGGCTCACACTCCCACGGCTCTGGCCCCCATGACGCAGCTTTCACCCAGCTCTTCTCCTTTCTCTTGGCATTGATGTTGACTGGAAAGTGTGGGTCCCCTACTGCAGGTGGCAGCAGCAGAGACGCAGGTGGGGGCCCCGGGTGCACTGACATGTGCTGCTAAGGGCTGGCTTGGCGGCCCTGGAGAGGATGTGCCCACCTCCTAATACCTGGAACCTGCGTGTACGATCTTATTTGGAAAAAGGGTCTTTAGAGATATAAGTAAGGATCCCCACATGAGCTCATTCTGGACTATTCGAGTGGGACCCAAGTCCAATGTCAAGTGTGAACAGCCAGGAGGTGGGTGAACACAGAGACAGCCGCTGGCGTGATGCAGACACACGCCAAGAGACGCTGCAGGAAGCCTCCAGCGGGCACGGTCCTGCTCACACCTGGGCCCCTGCAACTCGGAGAATAAGTTTCTGTTGTTGGAAGCCACCTGGTTTGAGGCAGCTTGTCACAGCAGCTGCAGGCAAAGCAACACCGGGACAGGTAAGAACAAGCTGCACAGCCCTCCCTGCTCCCCCGAGTCGCAGAGCACAGGGGACGGATGGCAGCAGCTGAGTGGCTGACACTGGCTCCGTGGTCAGAGGCAGAAAGGCCCAGGGCAGCCGAGAGCTGGTGGTGTCTCACTCACACAGGCGATCTTCAGGAGATTCCAGAGTTCCTTCTGCCGCTTCTCCTGGAGCCGAACAACCGTCTTCTCATCCTCGTTCATCAAGCTCACCACCTCCTCCACCTTGGGCAGCAACTCTAGGGCCTTCTGCTTGCAAACCACCGTTTTACTGTGAGGGACGGATGGGACAAACTCCAATGGTGTCTGGGGCAGAGAAAGCAAAGCCTGGCCCTGGCAGCCGTGAGCCCAGCAAGCAGCTCGGATGAGGGTGAAACTTCTTCAGGCAGCTCCAGAAGTCGGAGCAGGGGGAGGCAGAGGGAGCAGACGCTGGCACCAGGAGCAGGGCAGGAGGCCGGGCTCATACCTGAGCTGCGTGTAGATCACTCGCACTTTCTTCTCAAAGCCTTGAATGGCCTGAAGCAGCAGCCGCACCATTTCCTGACTGTCACCATCAGTTCGCTGGTCTGCAGGGAGGACAGGTGGCCCAGTTCCTCGAGGTAGCGAGCACCGAAGCCCCACAAAGGAAACGAGAGGGGCCCAAGGCAGACACAGGGCTGCACTCACCTCTCGGCTTTTCCCTGAGTCTCCGGTAAAGCTCTCTCGCTTGCTCTTCTCTGAAATACATAAAGGGGTTCTGTCCAGACTCAAGGTCGAACAAGCACCTCTGCAGCCCGATCTGCTAATTCCTGCCAGCAGATCACTGATTCTTAGAAATAAGGCTGGCAGGAGGTCTTTCTTGACTGGAGGAGATTATTATTATTATTATTATTTTTGAGACAGTCTCATTCTGTCACCCTGAGTCTATAAAGTGCCATGTCACCATAGAGCACAGCAACCTCAAACTCTTGGGTTCAAGTGGTCCTCCTGTCTCAGCCTCTCGAGTAGCAGGGACTACAGGCGTCCACCACCAGTCCTGGCTAACTTTTCTATTTTTAGTCTTGCTCAGGCTGGTCTCCAACTCCTGAGCTCAAGCAATCCACCCACCTCAGGTTCCCAGAGTGCTGGGATTACAGGTGTGAGCCACTGAGGACTACGATTTCTGACAATGTTTTAGGTGGTATTTATAGAAAGCAAATGATTTGCTTCATTATCAAAATTCAAGTGACAGAAAATCTTAAGGAAAGGAGACTTCACTCTGTCCTTGCAAATTCCACCTCCCTTGGCATCTATGGTAAGCAGTCCAGGTTCGGTTATTGGCCCTGAGCACGGAGAACTGGGCTCTGCAGGCCCAAAGGCAGACAAAAACTCCTAGCCCTCTCCCCCTGAACACAGAGGAGACAGGCTAACATTCTCAAATGAAGAAAAACTACAGGAGAATAAAGGGCTAAGTAATTAGAGAAAATACAGAATCCAATTTCTGACACTCAGCTTTCTTGTCCTAAGAGTCTTAGGGAGGCACCAGGGACCACTGTGGAGCTCATGGTGATGTGCCCTCAGCCCAGTGGCGCCTGCCTGGCTTGGGGACAGGGGCTGCGGGTGACTTCATTCAGGCGTGCAGACGCCTCACACTCCCTGCAGCTGGCGCCAAATGCCTGACAGAGATTAGATGCAGCTTCCAGGGCCGCGCTGCTCTGAAGCCTCCCCAGGCTGCTTCCCTGTGCTCTGGCCGCATCAGGGTCAGACCCCTGACAGCACTGGCCAAGGCCACGTGCCTCCCGCAGCCTTTGTGGATGACGAGCTGCTTCCCAGTCGCAGGCCCTGAACTGATCCTCACAACTCACTGATGTCAGTTTTCCTCGCCACTGCACAGATCTGGAAACCGAGGGGCAGCACGTGGGCCCAGCGGTACTCACAGGTCGTCCAGAGTGCCCCCCGGCTTCCGGCCCATGGGGCTGCGCTGCAAGTCCACGATGTCGGTCTGCAGCGCCATCATCCGCTCCACCAGCTGCTTCACGTCGTCCTCCTGGGGGAAAAGCCGCCCTCAGGTCAGTGAGGCAGCGAGCCCATCCCGAGAGACAAGGTGTGCGGAGGCCAGGGGTGGGGGGGCCCACAGCCACTGAGAACTCTCAGAGCCACAGTGTCTGGATCTTGTGTTTACCATTTCTAGCTGTGTAGCTCTTGAGCAAATTACTTAACCCCTAAGCTAGCTTCCTTTTCTGTAAATATGCTTCTACTAGAGCTGTCTGGGCAGTTAAATTACACAGAAAATGTACCGTTTTTGGCATAGTGCCCAGCACACGGTAATACCCACTTCACATTCTCCTTTCCTCTCTTACTTTATCCATCCCAATGCCATAGGCCCAGACCCTCAATGCCATCGATTATGGGTCCCAAGATGGGAACGAGTCCATGGTTAATATGGTATTGTCTATAACAAGGGTCCTCAAACTATGGCCTGCAGGCCACATGCTTCGGTGTGAATTGTCCCGTTTGTTTTTTACTTCAAAATAAGATATGTGCAGTGTCCATAGGAATTTGTTCATAGTTTTTTTTTTTTTAAACTATAGTCCGGCCCTCCAATGGTCTGAGGGACAGTGAATTGGCCCCCTGTTTAAAAGTTTGAGGATGTCTGGTCTATAATATATGTACCTTTAAGCATGCATAGACCCCATCAACACTGATTTATAAGAACAGACATTAAGACACAGAGGTAAAAATCCTTACCCTTTAAATGCACATGGGAAAATAGTGAAAAAACTCAGAAAAAAAAGAAGCCTTGAAGCTCAAGGTCTTTGATCTACACAACACTGGGTCACACTTATTTGACGTTTTTCAATGGCAAGTTCTCTGCACTGTCCTGGGAGTTTCTGCTAGGCCTCCTGTTTCCTATGGTTTTAGTATCCCAACAAAACTAGGCAAAAAACATTTGATTATGATGGAATGCTGATCATTTATCCGATGCCCTTCCTAATAGGAAGAGGCCTATATGCCAGGCTTTCCCCACCAGCATTTAACAATCTGCTTCTTACTTAAATCTGGAGGCCTCTGTCCATCTGACCAGCTCGAATCCGGCCACAGAAATGTCCCTTTACTGGCTGCTCTATCAGCCTCTTTCTAGAAAGTCCAGTCCAGCTCAAAGCATGACAAGGTAAACTTCATTTCTGATATGTACGACTGACCCAGGGTTTGACGAGAGAGGGAAAAACGGTAGCCGGAAACCTCGCCCCCCTTCCCCAGGAAGTGCAAAAACCCCAAGTGAGTCTCCTACTCGCCCACAGAGCTCCACGGCCTGCTCCATTTCCCTCCACGCCAACAGCAGTTTATCTGAGGCTGAGAAAAAAAAAAATAGGGGAAAAATTGAAAAACAAAACAACACACCACAAAACCAAAGCAGAAATAAGCAACTCAACTATACGAGGCCCAAAGAAGAAAACTACGTCTTTGAGCTCTCTACAAAGAGTACACTCACTGATCCCAAACTCGGTCTGCTCACTGTACTTCTCCAGGTCAATCTGGATGCTGGTTTTAAAGAAATCCAGCTTGGCCTTGAGCTGCTGCGACATGGAGGCCATGGAGTTCTTCATCTTGGACAGGCAGCTGTTATTCCGGAGCAGATTCATCCTGCGGGGACCACAGCACGTAGAGCCTTGGAGCATCCTGGGGTCCCAAATACCATTTCCTGTACAACAAACCCCCTCAAACGCCAAGGGAGGTCCCTGCCATGGTGATGATGATTGTAGCAGCAGCCACTTAAAACCAAGGGACAGTTTCCAAGCCTCAGCAATGCCCGAGGTTCTGCACCAGAACTGAAATTAGGCAAGGTACTATGCCACATGCAGGGCCAAGAAGCTAAACTGGGCACAAGTGGGGAAAGATTTTCAGTGCCCAGAATAACAATCGGGGCAGCTTTGCTAACCTAAATTGTACCTGGCTCCTCCAGGCACCCAGGTCTGCCTGCAGCTTGGCCAGCCCGGCCTCTCCCCGTCCAGCCCACCCAAACCTTTCCCACCCGTCCAAACCAGTGTCTCCCTTTGGTCTCCCGTAACAGTCGCTTCTAGGTCCCCGCCTCTGCCACTTCCCTGCGGCCAAAGCCACCAGGTAATTTTAAATGCATTAAGTCAGGAATGCCTGGCACCGTACATGGCAGCTCTCTGTCCCTGCTGCAGCCGGTTGCAATCCTCCTTCAGGGCCTGGATGCTGTGCCAGACCTGGCCCCACACCTTCCTCAGCTGGAAGAAAGGAAGAGTCCTCTTGGGCTCCTGAACTGGAAACAGAAACACAAGCAACTATCAGGGAATAACTGCACTGCAACAGTCACAATCCTCCCTAGTAATGCCACTTTCACATTTTAAAATATTATATAACTAATGTTATATAACTTTTGGGGATATTATGCCTGGTGACTGTCATATCTTATTTATTTATTTATTATTTTGCAGTTTTTGGCCGGGGCTGGGTTAGAACCCGCTACCTCTGGTATATGGGGCCGGCGCCCTACTCCTTTGAGCCACAGGCGCCGACCCATATTTTATTTTTTAGACACCATTACTGCATAAGTAGTACCAGCTGGCCAATAAACAGCTACTGATTTTGACTTAAAGAAATACTTTATCAAGTATTTGGAGATATATTCACATGTACTCTGGCCCATAAAGTTAAAAAGTCTTATGTTCACCACGTATCAAGTTGTACGAAGTTTTATAAAAAATCAGACTCATAGCCGGGCATTGTGGTGGGCACCTGTAGCCCCAATTACTTGAGAGGCTGAGGGATTACTTCAAAAGCATTGCTTGAACCCAAGAGTTTGGGGTTGCTATGAGCTGTGACGCCACTGCACTCTACCCAGGGAGACGCTTGTCTCAAAAAAAAAAAGAAAAAAAAAATCAGACTCAAACGACAGTACTGGAGACAATTAAATCAGCAAGAAGATCTCCAAGACCTTTAAACTGAACCCAAGACCTTGGCCCTTCTTTAAGTGTGGATGTGCCCGGGGGGTGGAGGGGACAGCAGATAGAAGCGGGAGATGCAGTAAAACATCCCTGAGATGCTGGAACGTCCACCACAGAGTGGAGTATCAGACAGCCATTAAGAGCAAGGCAGCGGCATACGCACCACGAGGAGAAAATTCTCCAGAACACCCTAGTGAAGAAGGCAGGCGCGAGACAGTACATCTGAATGCCACCGTTTGCTGGGGGGAAAAACAGCCCTGGAAGGATACCCAAAAAATACGGTATCTGTGGTTCCCCTAGAAGGGAAATGCACTGGCTCGGGAACTGGGGAGACAATGGCTTACTGGTCACTGTGTATTCAGATTTTTCTATATTTTAATTTTTTTCTATTTTGGTTATCATGTACGTGCACTGTTAAAGTATAAATAAGTTCTGCAGAAGAATGGATTCAGTATAAAACAGAGAAACAAAAACATATAAATGAAGCCATGTATGGTGGTTCAGGTCTGTAATCTCAGCACTCTGGGGGCTCAGAGCAGGAGGATTGCTTGAGGCCAGGAGTTTGAGACCAGCATGGACAACATAGAGAGACCCCAATTCCACAAAAATTTTAAAATTAGCCAGGTGTAGTAAACATCTATAATTTCAGCTATTGGGAGGGCTGAAACAAGAGAATTGCTTGAACCCAGGAATTAGAGGTTGCTGTGAACTAGGATGACCCCCACTGTACCCTGGCCTAGGCAACAGAGTGAGACTTTGACTCAAAAAAAAAAAAAAAAATATGTATATATATATAAAAATAAATGAAACTTTAAAAATATATATATATATAAATAAATGAAACTTAAAAAATAAATACAGTCTCTGTGGGCAGTATTCTCTGTCCTCTGTCTAAACTTGTATGTATGAGACTGAAATGAACCCACGATTTCCTCTGCCCTTTTTCCCTGGCCATGCCCTGGATTTCTTGTGGACAGGAGGCTGCTCTGAGGACCAGGCGGGCCGAACCTTGAAGAGCTCCTCTCTGGGCTACGTCTCCTGCTCCTGTCTTGTCCCAAGCATCACGATGGACTTTAAAAAAAAATAATAATGTTCTTACGGATACAGCTGACACTTTCAGGCTGGGGCCGTGGGGAGATCTGCGTCTCATAGGTGATTTTACTGTTGTCGAAGAGAAACACAAGATCCATGTCCAGCGTGCGGCCCTCATTTAACTGCAAAGGGACAAAACCAAAATGAATCTTATGGATGCCATGCTCTCATAATAGAGCTGAAACCTGCAGGTGTGACTGGCTCCCAGGGAGGCGCGGGCAGGGCACGGGCTCACCGTGCTGTCTGAGATGCACTGCGTGGCCGGCTTGTCTGGGATCAGCCCCAGACCCGCTTCCTGCAGCAGCTCCTGGCCCCTCTCAGGGATCCCCGTGTCCTGCTCGATTCTGGCCTTTAAGCTCTGCAGACTCTCACCTTCCGTCACCGGGTAGGTGTGAATGGTGCCCGTGACCATGTTCAAGATATGAACCAACTGCAATGTAACACAGGTGCAATTTGGAAAAAACAGCCTCTTAAAGAGACGCCCGTCTGTCTGCCTAGATCCTCTGCTTCTCCTGCCACCCCAGCCACACACAGTAAGGGCCTCCCTGGAGGACAGCGGCCCGGATGCCACAGTTCGGATGTTCTCGTCTTTCATATTCCTGTTTGTCCACAGCCATGACTGTACTTGTGCAGAAAGAGCCCCCCGGAGCCTCAGCTTCCTCACTAGGGCCTGCTCTGCTTTCTCGGGAGGCCTCGCTGTTGCCTCGGGGCTCACGTGGCTCCCACTCACCTTCAGGTTTAAGATGTCATCCAGGGCCTTGAAGCAGCCGTTGGGCCCGTACGTGGGGTCCGTGCCCCTCTGTCGGGGCTGCCACATGAGCATCAGCTGCAGCCACTTCTCCAGCCGCTGTGCCAGGACACTGAGGAGAGAAGCAGAGAGCAGGAGGGTCGCCTGGGGCCGACCTGGGCTGCCTCATGTGCATGACCCCACACACAGACAGTGGCCAGCAATCAATGACTGAAAGTGAAAATGGATTACCCAGAGAGTAAAAGCACAGACATCTCCCACTCACTCCGTTCTCCTAGCGCTTGTCCCCTCTCCCTGACCTGCTGAAACAGGCTCCCAGGCACATTTCCCACCTGCGGGTGGGTAAGGCCGACCTGTGAAGCTTTCAAGTGCACTCTGCAGGTGCGTCCTGCCTCCAGGTGGCCCCCCAACGTGACCTGGACCCCATGGAGTTAAAGGGGGCATGAATAACATGGGGCAGACCCCATGTTTCCAGATGGGTTAGTTCTCCAGAGCAGTTGCTGAGTTACATGACGAAGTCCCAAAGCCACCCCCAGGCCCCACGGCCCTCTGTGCTCACCCAAGGCCTCGGGAGGCCAACACAGCTGCCTGCGGCCTCCCACCCCGCTCGCCCCGTGTTTCCCCTTCCTTCACCTGTCCACGCTCTTCCTACAAACCCTTCCAGATACTTCCACACATTTCAAGCTCATCTCAGGTCACTCTTTATAGCTCTAGTACACATAATCTTTCCTCCCCACTCTCTGGATGGACCCATTAATCACTGTCTGTGCCACTGGGTTACACGACACTGCTCTGGAGCTTGCTTTTGTGCTGTCACCCACTTCTGATGCCACTGATGGTCTGGCCCTGAGACTAGCTGTGGTGCCAACTCCAGGACTCACCGGTTGACAAGGACACAGTACTAAGCACATGAGGAGAGCAAAGAGAAATGGAGAATTCCTGACCCTTAAAAGGTTTACCGTCGGATAGGAGACAGACCCTCTGCAGAACCACACACAATCTAAGGAGGAGGCTACTGAGGGTGACAGAGGTGCAAACTGTGATGTGAGCTGACAGGAGAGGTGACGGGAATCCAAGTCAAGGCGAGCAAGGGCATCCACTCTGACTTTCAGATTGAGAAGGACTCTGCCAAGTCCTTAGACCCACGACAGTATCCCGACAACTTATTTAAAAGTAATCAGGTATCACCTGAGACTGATCTCTAAACAAAGGACAAACGTGCAGGAGAGGGAAGCCGCTGCGCCTACCTGTTAAGGTTGTTGGGGTAGGGCAGGGAGCTTGAAAACTTCACTGCTCCGTTTAAGTCTTCGCTGACGACGATGTCCATCTCGCTCTTCTGCCGGACCTTCGAGTGCCTGCACACACGCAACCCTGTTACACGCTGTCATGCGTCATTTGACTGTGGAGACCATCCTGAGAACTGTGGGTGACTCTGTCGTCATGAGAACATCACATGTGCATTTCTACAAACCTGCAGCCTTCGACACACCGGGGCTGTGTGGTGTGGCCCCTTCCTCCCAGGACACACAACTGTGCAGCACGTGGCTGTCCTGAACGTGGAGGCCACCTGTGCCACGATGCTGAGCACCTGTGCATCTGAGCTTAGAACGTCGATGCTGTGCGTCATGTGCCCCTTACCTCTAGGGCCACTTTGCATCTGTAATGTCACTTCCCATCTGCACAGCAGACTCACATCCCCAAGCTTTTGGAATACAAGTCAGTTCATCTGTATTGTGACACAGTGGTTTCTCGGGGAGTCTAAGAATGGCCAGCTCAGCCTGAAGGAGCCTCTGAAGAGCAGCCTGTCCACAGCCACCGGCCGCCTTGCGCCCAGCATCCTGCAGACAGTGCTCTCGTCTCAGCTTCTCGCTCTTGCCTTTCCCCTTTCCTTTTCTCTCCCTTTTCATTTTATCTGAGATAAACTCTCGCATTTTTTTTTTTTTTTTTTTTTGAGACAGAGCCTCAAGCTGTCACCCTGGGTAGAGTGCTGTAGCATCACAGCTCAGAGCAACCTCAAATTCCTGGGCTCAAGCGAGTCTCTTGCCTCTGCCTCCCAAGTAGCTGGGACTACAGGTGCCCACCACAACGCCCGGCCATTTTCTGGTTGCAGCCGTCATTGTTGTTTGGCAGGCCCAGGCTGGATTCGAACCCGCCTGCTCAGGTGTATGTGACTGGTGCCTTAGCCCATT